>JBBJLR010097229.1:0-10173 GCA_037577145.1 Brachypetersius gabonensis | reverse complement strand
TGTGGTAATTTCACAGTAGGCATACACACAGGTTCGAAGACTCGTTCTCGCCCCCTACAGTGCAATTCGGCTAGGTACTGTATATATTAGGGTTTTTTTGTATATGTATGTATACATGTATACTTTAATTGATTATCAGGTACAATAGATCTTCTAAAAGTGATGGACAATGCTGATGGGACTTATCATGTTGCCTACTCCACATCTAAGGAAGGTGTACATTCTCTGGTTGTCAGATATGCTGGAGAAGAGTCATTTTACAGGTAAGGCTAAGGATAACCAGGCAATAGAAATTACTATTATACAATCAAACCATATTCTCGAGAAAATAAAGTTGCCAAAGAGACTCATTGGATTTTGCTGCATCTGTACAATATAGTCAATTACCGTAGATAATTCTGTAGACGTGTTTCTTTGTATGGAAAAAACAACCAAGAAAACCAGCTCAAAATTGCTGAGCTATATATTTAAATATCATTCATTCAATGTTTTCTTTAAAAGATGAACAGCATTTTTTCTCCAGCATTTCTCCAAAGACCCCTTTTGGCGTCTTTATTTTCAAGAGACTAAAATACTTCTTCATTACAATGAGCTGAACTGTTGCCTTTGACATCATATGTCATATTTTTGACAGTCCAGCTGAGTTTAATGTTCTACCTCCTCAAGGACTGACCAGTGAAAAAGCCATGGAGAGCAAAGTGAGAATGCATGACTTTGAAGTCAGTTTACTTTTATGCAATATCGTCCCTAATGGGACAGAATCCTTACATATCTAGCACTGATTCACAGGGTTTGGGCACAAATCAAGCAGGACTCACAGTGTTTGACATGGTGTTACGCCCAAGCTTAGGAGAAGGTGAAATTTCAGGTGAGAGTTTAGCATGGATATGCTGACCAGTTTTCAGAGTGGAGGTCTATTGCTTCTAATTATGTTCCTAATGTCATTGTCAGGTGAGGCGATCATGCCTTCAGGAACAACAGCACAACTCAACATCACTGACAATGGAGACGGCACAGTCATGCTAAGGTTTGATCCTACGGAGGAGGGCCTACATCACATACTCATCAAATCCTGTGCCACTGATATACCAGGTCTGTCATTGCTTTACCATCTCTACACACACTAATCTGAAAAATGAAACTTATACTTACTCTGGAAGTCTGGATACATACCGGCATTTGCTTATTGAAGGCATGGTGTTGCATTACATGGTAGTTTATTATTGGTACTATACATGGTTAAATATTTTGCACCATTTGCACACATTTTTAAGAAGTCCTCCAGATCCTATAGGTTAACTGAAAGCAAGTTCACATCACCCTAAATGGTTGAATAGCAACTACTAAAACTGAGGTTCTTCTTCTAGAGCTCTCTCTACAGTATTATGTGAACAGTGCCATGAACTGCAGCATGAAAGCTCATGGCTCTGGACTTGTACATGGAGTTACCCATGAAACAGCAGCCTTTACTATTTACCATGAGGACACTTCTATAGGTAAGTGACTTTAATTCACTGTGTTACTAACGATGAGATACATTTCAGAGTGTTAATATATACTAATATGCATTCATCTGTTTTAATCTGTAATCCATTTCCTTACAATATAGCAAGGGACATTCCTGTTTAATTTTGACATCTCACCACCAGATGGCATAACAATAGCGACGGAGGATCCTACACTGACTGACTGCTATAAACAGCGGTTGACATTATTCTTTTGCTCTAGTACTGTAATGATTACCTACCTGAATTAACTGGTATGCACCAAAATGAAAAATATTCTCTGTGTCTCTGCGCGGATCCCAGGGGGGGTGGGGGTGTTAGGTTAGGCGTTTGCGCTGTGAAGACTGAAAACTGGTGCACATTTTGTGTACCACTTATGTCTATGCCTGCTTGCATACCACTTATGTCAAACCCTGGCTATAAAGTACTTTTCTGCAGTTGAATGGTGGACTGCATTAAACCCAGTAATGACACAGAGATGTGTATGTGTGTGTATACAGCTATATATCCAAAGAGCTTTACAAAATATAAATATAGATATGAATATGGATGGATTTAAGTATGGATTTAAATAACGTATTATTTTCATAGATGCTCATGTTATGATTAGAGACTTTTAAGGAAGGTGAAGTTAGAACATACGTTTCTAAAAACTGTTGCTTGTATAACTGTCTTTTTTTTGTAGGGAAATTAGACATCACAGTTGAGGGAGCATCGGAAACAGAGGTGTGCTGTGTTGACAATAAAGATGGTACCTGCACCGTGACCTATCTACCAACACAAGCAGGCGATTACAAGATCCAGATTCGGCATAATGACATGCATATTGGTGGCAGCCCTTTCAAAGCCCACATCACAGGTAAAGCAGTCTTGGAAAAAATGATGCAGTGTCCTGCTCTTTCAGTATGTACAATATGTCACACACTGTGTAATCTGCACCCAGACGGCAGCTTGAGGAAATCTCAGGTTAAACTGGGTCCTGCAGTGGATGTTGCCCTGGACATTACAGAGGAGGACATCAGCCAGCTCACTGCAAGCATCTCATCACCCTCTAGACAGAATGTGCCCTGTGTGCTGAAGAGGCAGCCTGACAGCCACATTGGTGAGAGATATAAGAAGCAGTGATGCTTGAGTCCTTTAGAATCTTATTTCCCTGCATATGAATGAGCTGGATTTTCACACAGCTCCTAAACGTGGATAAAGAGAACTCACTGAAACAAATGAGACAAAAATACTATATTTGGGCATTTATTTGTTAAGGTAAATGACACAGTATTACGAATACAGCATGTGAGTTGCAAATCTATATGAACCTTGTCTGGTGTGACCCCTTATGCGCCAAAAAACTGCAACCAAATATTTCCGGCAACTGTTGATCAGTCTAATGCATCTGCTTGGAGGAATTTAGTTCAAAACAGAGCAGCTTTGATTCGGGAATGTTTGTGGGTTTCCTCGCATTACCTGCTCACATCATTTATACTGAGTTAAGACTTTGACCAGTTTGGCCACTCCATAACATTAATGTAATTCTTCTTTACCATTATTTAATAGAATAAACAGTGTGCTTAGGGTCATTGTTTGACAAGATGCTGCCAAAAAAAGCCCAAACCATGATACTACTGCCACCATGTTTCAGGATAAGGTTCTTTTGCTAGAATGCACAAAACATTTGTAAACAGCCTCCTGGCCTGATCTTCAGCAAACTATAGACAGACAGCAATGTTTTTTTGGGGGGGACCAGGGGCTTTCTTTTTGTCAGGTCAATTTAGGTAGGTTTATTGTCATTTCAGTTATATACACGGTACACAGTAAAATAAAACAACATTCCTCCAGGATCCCATTGTAACATAAGAACAACATAAGAATACACATTGTGCAAAAATATCAGGAGAGTGAGTGCAAGAAAAACACAAGGGCAACAAAACAAAAGGACAAGACAACATTTAGTGTAGGTTTGCATGCATTTTGGGCAGGGTTGCAACATTAGCTAATCCTTTGTGATCTTGCAGACTATTACATGCCTTGTGCTTGGAGTGACCTTGCTGGTCGATCACTCCTGGGGAATTTCCTCCATTTGTGTATAATCGGTCCAAACACTTTAGATTTGTTTTTTTAACCTTATCTTAATAATATCTCTTATTCTGAGGTCCTTAGAAATCTTCTTTGTTCGTGCCATGAGACACTCCGCAAACATTGTGTTGGAAAGATCAGACGTTGATAGATCCCTTTAAGTAAACCTGGGACCCAAATTACACCTGATTGCCATCGGCTTCATTGAAAACACCTGACTCAAATTTCCCCTTCAAATAAACTGCTAATCCTAGAGGTTCACACACTTTTGCCACTTACACATATGTTTTAGTGGATATTCTCCTCTTTAAAAGAAATTCACAGGGATACTATTTTGTCTCATTGCTTTCATTTGGTCATCTTTGTTGAGGACCCATTTGATATGATGTGTCACATTTTTGAGAAGTAAGAACATTTGCAAGGGTTCACAAACGTTCATGCACCACTGTTGATGGCACAGTTTGTGAAATGGTATTATTTATTTCATTACGTACCTTTGGATCATGTAACACAATTTAACACAATCGGTCTCAATTCTGCCCCATACATTGAGTCATACAGTTCACTAAGCACCCTAAATTTCACTTTCGGCACAAAATTTTGAATAAAATGTAACCCTGACTGCACAAATGTGCGCTTAGCAAAATGATATTATTTTAAAATGTAATACATTTAGATTCAATGTTATGACAAAATGTAATACATGTATGTTTATTTAAATGTTTATTATTTGTAGTTTTATTACAAAAGTACATACTTTGTTGAATATTATTGTAACCAAATTTAAAATCAATGCTGCCCTCAAATTGATACATCATTATGTATATTCTTAAAATGAGGATGTAATAACTGCTGTAAAATACATTAACACCTTATGATACTCTATTAAACAGGTATATCATTTATTCCTAAAGAGGTGGGCGAACATTTGGTGAGCATTAAGAAGAATGGGGAGCATGTGAGAAGCAGCCCGATCACTGTGTGCATCAGCCAGTTAGAGATAGGAGATGCCAGCAGGGTTAAAGCGTCTGGAACTGGCCTGCATGGTGGACGTACTAACCACATATCTCAGTTTGTGGTTGACACATGTAATGCTGGTGAGATGACCTGTACCTAGTTTTTTTTTGCTTATTATTTATCATGCTTAAGCATTACTTATGCATCATGTAAATGCATCTGTAGGCAGTTTTTATGTGAGTTCTGTTTAATTTAATTCTTAATATTTCTAGCACATTATGTATACTATGATATGGCCTGCAGGATACGGTGGTCTGACTGTCGCCATCGAGGGCCCAGCTAATGTGGTCATTCACACAGAGGAGTTAGACAATGGATCGTGTAGGATTTCATACTGTCCAAGCAAGCCAGGCACCTACAAAGTGTCAATCCAGTTCACTGATGAGCACATACCCGGTAAAAGAGTGTCAGAATCTGATTTTGGTTGATACGTAACCCATCAGTGCATTAGACTGAAATAAAAGAATGGAAATAAAGTGTGAATGATGGCAGGGTTTTGATGTTTCTCCTCAGGGAGCCCTTTCCTAGCAGAAGTGACAGATGGTGGACTGAAGAGAAGAAGTGTCACTCACTACCAGAAAAAACCCGCTACTGCCAGTGTGGGAAAAGAATGCAGCTTAACATTCAAAATAACTGGTAGAGTATGAGTTTGAATATAGATATTTCTGAGATGATCCGTATTAGGACAAAAAAAAACGTTTCTCCTAGGTCTTCTAATACATATATATGAGATTGTATTATTGCATGACCATTCATAACATTTAAAAGTAGTAATTGTGCTCATGGTAATGGCACCACAATCATGATGTGGGTATTGTTTGCAGCTTTGTTTTGCTACACAGATAGTTTAAACTGTGGGGAAAACATCCATTCTGACAATGTTAACAATGTTTACATTTTAAAAAACGTACAAATGAAGGAAATTTAGTTTTTCCCTGATTTGAGCCATCTAAACAATACCACATGGAGACACTGTTACTGTTTTTGTTATCTCTGATGTAATACATATAATATATTCTTCATTACAGGAACTGACTTGGAGACCATGTCTGCTAAAGTGTCTGCCCCTTCAGGAACAGCAGCAGAAGCCTCGGTTGCTGCCACAGGCAATGACTTGTATTCAGTGAGCTTTGTGCCAGAGGAGCTGGGGGTACACAATGTAAGCATGAAGAGCCGTGACCAGGAGATTAAAGGCTCTCCACTGCAGTACACCATTGGACATATTGGTGAGGGAGGTGCAGACCAGGTGCAGATGTGGGGACAAGGCCTGCACAAAGCTTATGCAGGAGTACCAGGTATTACTATAGTCATTTGTGGAGATTTACAGTCAAGGAGTAGCCTAGCCCCAGTATTTCAATGTTTTTTAGTTATTTACTATAATTTTTTTGTACCCTGGACCTGGGTAAAACTTTAAACTGTGAAAAACATATATATATCTTTATATCTTCAAAAAAGTAACTTGGTAAGAGAATGAAGAAATGTTCCTTTCAGTGTATGCTAAGTATTTTTTATGCGGGTTAATATAACAAGAATTAAATTCCAGCAAAAACGACACAACAAAAATGAAGATATAAGGTTCTGTTCTAACAGTGATGGTACGGATGTGTAGGATTGTGACAAACAGTAGTGGTGCAATAGTGCAGGTGAAATTAGGTGGCCTAACATTTGGTGTGGTTCAACAACAGAGATGACTTTCCTTTATTTACCTTACACTGTGGATCTTCTGCCACAAAGCTGTGTTTTGTGCCTGCTGTATTTATCTGTGATTTTTAATGCAATACTTTCCTGTTATTCATTTTAAATTCCAGGCTTATGACATGTTTTAAAATTAGTTACTGGATGTGCAACAGTAATCTGACTGATTTAAATTGACATTTATATGGATATGTAATAAAAAATAAACACTGACAAGTCCTGGCCACTTAACAGGCTATGTTTTGTTTAATTGAGATCAGTTAAATTAACTCAATGTGATCTAGAAAGAGGCTTATCCCAGACAAAACACCAAGATAAGCATGTCGGGGGACTATGAAATCTTTTACTCTGAACTTACAGCATCTGAATTCAGTGATTCTGGTTTGCAGCTGATTTTAATATCTGGGCTCGGGAGGCAGGAGAAGGGAAACTGTGTGTTTCAATAGAAGGACCAGGACACACTGAGCTCTACTTGGATGATCACCAAGACGGATCCTGCAGTGTGTCCTATACTGCTCAAGAGCCAGGTGAGTTCACTTTGTTAAGGGACTTAGAAAAGGACCTTGTCCGCTGTTTTCTGTCAAACCGTTCTTAAGAGCACCTGTTTTTCAGGTGACTACGAGTTATCAGTCTTGTTTAATGAGGAACATATTTCAGCAAGTCCTTTTCTTGTGTCAGTCAGTGTCGTAACTGACAACACAGAGAATTCTCCAGGAAGCCCAGCCAGACATATGGCCACTGGTATGTACAACTGTCATAATAATAACAATAATAATAACAATAATAATCATAATCATAATACATTTTATTTATAAGTGCCTTTCACAACTCTCAAGGTCACTTTACAGAGGTTACCCAGGACTAAAAATTAAAGAATAGATCAATTAAATTAAGAAGAGTTTATAATCCTTGTTATCCTCAGATGTTCAAGGAGAGCGTTCCACATTGGGGACCTTATGCGTCATGTTATTTGTAATGTAGAAATGTTATGATCATTGTATTTATATACAGTACTACATTTCCCTATATTTTGTCTTTACAGATGACAAGCTGATAGGTAATGGCTCACTGTCTGAGTCGATGTTTGATCGTGGTGCTGAGTCAGTATTGACTAATGCCCCTGAAATCACCAGCCATGGGCCTGGACTGAGGGAGGCTGTAACTGGTCAGAAAAACACCTTCTATGTGGACTGCAGCAAAGCTGGTAAGTAAGTGCAGCAGATAAGTCACTTTAGTACCAGACTTACAAAAGAGAAGTAATCTCAGTCGAAACATCAGTATTATGATATTTCAGAAGCAGTGTGTGTTTACTTGTAATGACATACTGTGTATTTGTGTTCTGCAGGGAGAAATATGCTGTTTGTTGGCATGCTTGGCCCCACAGTTCCCTGTGAGAGAGTGACAGTCAGACACTTGGGCAAAAATCAGTACACTGTCAACTACACCGTCAAGGAAAGGGGCAAATATATTTTAGCAGTGAAGTGGGGGGATGAACACATCCCAGGCTCTCCTTTCCACATCAGCGTTTCATGAAAGCATCAAGAAGCCAAACCTTTAATGGCTTAAAAAGCATATTGTTAGAGTTCAATTACATATAGATTGATTGTTAATCATTTAGCCATTTATTTGGGGAATAACTGGTTTTTCGTGTAAAATAAATAAATAAAATAATGTTAATGTAGTGAAACATTAGAAGTTTTTGTTTTCCAAACTTTATTCATATCTTGTGATAAAATTTGATTTCAGTTTTCTCTTCAAACCCTCCAGGCATTAGATGAATTTGTAAAACTCACACAGCAGCACATCTGATTTAAGTTTATGAAGCACTTAGTAGCCGATAAAAGGTCTTGACGAAGACTACTGGGCTGAGTCTGGAAAACATTGGTAATATAATTACATGCATAAAATCACTTCTTTTTATGTTGTTTGTATTCATTGTAATATTAGTGTTTTCTTGCAGCATTGCTAACTGTCCAGATAAATGGCTTTTTACATCTAATTTTCTCAGATTAAAGGAAAGATTCTAAAACCCACTCCAAAGTGCTGCCTCTCCAAACTTCAGTATTCAGTGATAAACATGGCAAACATCGTACAGCCCTGAAAAGTAACCTTTACCTTTTTGTAAATGAAATAAGTATGTGGGTCAAAATAAAAGTATGTGGGTCAAAATGAAAGGCAACACTTCGTAATGTGTTCTATGCATTTATTACCATGTGGCTTAAGGTGTCTTTAAACCTTTTTAAACCCTGGTCACCACACCTGGTCCTGGAGATCTGGACCTTCCTGCGAGGTCTAGTTCCAGCCTCATGGTGCATGGATGGATGTAAACACAGAAGAAAACTAGACCTCCAGGAGGAGCGTCAGTGACAGCTGCTTCATACCCTTTGAATTTTATGGGATCTTTAAACTTAACACTACATGTATTTTTGTGTTGTATTCATTCATATGAAATGTGAAATCCATTATGAATATGCTACTATAATAAAAGTCTGACCACTGAGTAATGTAATGATCGAATCATTGACAAACTCAATGTTGTTAACAAGAAATCCTTGTTGGCCTATTTGAATGTGAAAGCTTCTCTAGACGATTAACACTGACATGGAGAGCAAAGGAGAGGTGCTGAGGCCTAATAGCCTTTCCAGCTGTACTGATCTGAACTGATCAATGAACACGTTTCTGTGAGAGCGACATCGAAGACCACTGCACACATCCGTCTGCTGTGGCTCATTCCATTGTTTGACATCATGGTGAGCTTCCAGAGCACATGGAGCAACAAGGGACGATGAGATAACGTGATGAAATCTGAACGGAAACTCAAACTGCTTTCCAAGAGATGTGGTACTGCTGAGAACGACACAAAGTGCACCGAATCCCATCCATCTGGGAATTATTAAGTCAAGTAAGTTTATCATTTATTACTTCAGCTGTGATTCAGTGTTAGGACAGCACACAATTAATGTTTGCTGTTACATTTATCTAAGCAAAGAAATAGTGATTCACTTGACTTTCAGATGTAGTTTGAATAGATTTAAAATGTTTTGCCGCTAATGTCTTCCTAGCTTTTACTAGGCTGCTTAGTTCATGGCAGAAAAACACTGTCGCTTGTGAACAGTGATTTTCTGCCTATGCTGTAAAATGAACTGTGAAACCAAAGGGGATTTGTACATTTATAATCGCATGATCCAAAAAAACTGGGTTACATATTGATTATTCTGACAGATGCAGACCACCCTCCCCCATCATCCAACGCATGGTAATCTGAATGCTAGTGTATTGTTTGATCATACTCGATAAATGTGACTGTATAGTTCATAATTGCATTTACTTTTTTCTTTACAAAAGTTTATATCCGGATGCCTCTCTGGCCGGGTCTGTTTCACCAACTGTTTTGCTGATAGGCCTCTCGCTAACTGCAGCCAGTCCTACAGCTGTCATGGATCTGGATGTGCTGAACTTGTTTGCCATTGCAATTGGGACACTGGCTGTTCCTATTCTACTATTCATGGCATCCTTTATGCTGTGGCCTTCATCGCTCATCAAAGTTTATTACTGGTAAATAAACACGCTCTGTAAAACATGTTTTTCTTATGTAATGTTTCAGTGTTTTTTTTGTTTTAAATGGTCTGTTTTAGTTATAAATAATTAGTTTTAAATGACCTGCCAGAATCATTTTATTTTATACGCTTAAATTATTTTATAAATTATTAACTCTGTGATTACGAAAACTCAAGATTATTGAGAAAACACTTGATTCATAAGTGCCGAAGTAATATTTACTGCCAAGTAGTACTGCTTTTACAAAACGGCAATATAATGCAAAAACTTATGTATTATGTTAATTATGTATTATTAATGCAATAGACATGAAAAAAAAATTTTATAT
>JBBJLR010097208.1:0-10174 GCA_037577145.1 Brachypetersius gabonensis | reverse complement strand
CACTGTACCTGCAGGAAAAACTAAACACAGATCTGAAATCAGCATGAAAAACACTACAGAACCCACAGAAACTCATAAATGATGATTCTGACCTGTGATATTATACATTCACTGAAAGCTTTACGTTTGTGTTTGCCATTTTTTCATCCACTCTAAGCTGGGGGTGCTAGACTCTCACAGGGGCGAAAGGCTGAGAAACACTCGAATCAGAACACACACACCAAGGGACAAGTAAGCATCTCCAGGCCACCTCCCCTTTGGGGTTTATAGAAGGGTGTGGTGTGTGTTGGGAGGGGCTATGTGTGTGTGTGGTGTGTATGCCTATTGGGAGGGGCTGTGTGTTGGGGAGGGGTGTGTGTGGTGTATGTGTGTTGGGGGGGGTGTGATGTGTGTATTGAGTGTGTGTGAGTTGCTCCCCAAATTGAGACATTAAGACCCATATCGGGTTGCGAGGGGGCGGGGCCACGGCCTGGCGAGTGTATGGAGCCGTTTGATCACCGCGTCACATCACTGAAATGTGCAGGAGCGCATTTTTAATGTCGTTAATGCTGCGATTTAACATTTTGTTTTATTTTGCAGCCTTTCATTCGAATGAATAGTAATCGAAGACTAGAGAGCAGAACACGGCAATAAGTGTTTAGAAAAGATGAAGAGTGGCGTTATTAGGAGTAACGACTTATTCTGTCCCACCACAACCCTGAACCACTGAGAGCTGCACTCAAATCAGCATCAAGATCCAGAGGAACAAATCAGGAAAATCAGACCTGATATAATTTATTAAAGCATTACAGCACATTATGGCAGTCTGTGTTGGTTTAGTAATATTTAGTTTTTTTTAATCCAGTTGGCACAAAAATGAGGAAAAAATATTGCATTTCACTCTACTAAGGCTACTGACAGTCCTGTAATGGAGGCACCTGTACTGTAGGGGCAGTATATTTGGCTTTGCACTACATGAAAAAACACAAGAGGCCACAGCTGGGGGGCCGGATTGGGGGGAGGTCACAAAGTGGATTTCCCAGCAGAGCTGCACAATATGGATAAAATATCAGAATTAGAATTTTAATGCTACATGTTGTGATTGTGATTCATTTCAATACATTAAAGGACCCATATCATCACTTTTCTGGAATTACAGTTTTGTGATGTCACACATTTACATATCATACTCAGACTACCGACCCATTCACGTGTTTCAGCCTTTTGAATGAGCTGTAATACAGGACAGCCCATCAGAAAAGAGATCATTTACATACATTCGCCTTAAATAAAACAAATCCTGAAATATTTTGGCAAAAAAATGAGCCTTTTAAAAACCCTCAGTGAACCTTTAACGGTTCATATTAAAATAATGAGACTTCTGTTGGACTGCATGAAGACCTCGATTCATCAGAACTGGAGCTCTGATTGGTCGCCCTGTCAGAAAGACTGTAATTGGTTACAGGCTCATTTGCATACTGAAGATATCAGATCTGTAATATCAGTATTCCAGAGGCGAATATTGTAATAATGATTAATCGTGCAGCTCATTGTTCATTATTTCTCAGGGGACTGGAGCTCCTGGATAAAACATCTCAACACGTTTCCCTGAACAGAAAAAATAAATTCTCGTTTTCCTTGATCGATCCTGCGGTGGAGAGAGGAGCCGCCTGACAGGAGGAGGAACTCGACACCAGAGCCGGGCAGAACAGGAGAGAGAGAGAGCGAGAGAGAGACCAATAGAGAGAAAGAGAAGAGAGAGAGAGATACAAAGAGGGAGAGAGAGACAGAGAGGGAGAGAAAGAGACAGACAGAGAGAAAGAGAGAGACGCAAAGAGGGAGAGATAGACAGAGAGAGAGAGACAGAGAGAGAGTGTGTATATTATCAGCAAATCTAATAGTAAAGGCTATATATTTATATACACTTAGTAATATTAACAGTGAAAGACTTTAGAGGTATTCACGTCAGCAAAAGTTAATAATTATAATATTTACATTCATTTTAATAAAATATTACAATTTATTCATTACAATACTAATACAGTAAACCCCCACTTTTACGCGGATCGGGACACGCGGATCCAGTCACGCGTGTTTTTTTTTTTAAAGCGAAACTGATCGTTTTATGCGGAAATATTCAAAACAACGCGGAACCTGCAAATATTCTCTGCTTTTTTTTTGCTTTTTTCGTGGCAATATGTTTTTTTAAAACTCATTTTAGTACTTCTGGCTCCCCGTGCATGGACTTTAAACCTCTCTCGCTCTCTCTTACTCTCTCTGTCGTTCTCTCTTACTCACTCTCTCTCTGTTCGTGACTTTTCCGGAAAGCGTGTCTCTCTCTCTCTCTCTCTGTCGCACGCACACGCGATCTCTCTCTCTCTCTCTCTCTCTCACGCGCTTGGGCGCGTTCTCTCTGTCCGTCTCTCTCTCTTTCTCCCAAAACACAACAACGCGGTTTTTCATTATACGCGGGTGCTCGTGTAATGTAACCCCCGCAAATAACGAGGGTTTACTGTAATGCTATGGGCCGACCTAAAGTAAAGGCTGTAACAATTACATATGAGCTACTGGCAGCAAATGTTAAAAAAGTTAATATTAACATTTGTTATTTTCAATATTATAAGTAATGATAATGTTAGTGTTAATAATGCTAGTGCTTCAGTAAATTATTAGTAGCATCTATATTATTAAACGTTAGCACTGGTGATGTGAGTAAACTTTAACATGAACAGTAACATCTTTAAGCCCTCGTGATATCGTTAGTAAACGTTAATGTTAATATTAGCGCTTGTGAAAACACGTTAATGTTTGTGTATCCCTACTCAGTTCAATGGTTATCAGTGCAGCGGAGTGGGAGGAGCTTAAACAGGCTCCTTCTGATCACCATGGATACGGGCGATCTTTAGGGGCGGTGAAACCGGAGCTGAGCGGTTTTGGTCGGATGTGCGACCGGCGGCACCATCAGAGCAACTCCCAGTCGCGTCTTTATTCTCGCCCCGCCCACCGCAGGGCTGGTTTCTGTAAACTGGGAAACGTGCTGAGATAATGGTCCTGGACTCCAGATGATAAACCCTGGATGTTCCTCCACATGAGGAACTCCCCTCAGTCCTCCCACTGGGTCCTCACCTCTGGGTTAAATGACCAGGCTAACTGAAATAATCCAGGTTTCTAACCCCGCCCCCCCAGAAGCCTCGTCTTTTCCACTCAGTTCAGGAGCTCCAGGTAGGTTATCGGCACTTTGCCTTTCTGATGACCCCTCTCCCCCATCAGCCAATCAGAGTCCATGCCCGGGACGCTGCTCACAGTGATCACCTGGAGGAAGAAGATGAAGGAGAAGAAGGTCAGTGCTATCGCAAGTTTGAACCAAACATCTAATGAGGGCAAAACCAGGAACGGACCAGGTTTCTCTGTTTATCCTGCATATACAGGGTGGTAAAGGGCTGGACTGTGTACTGATGATGGATGGATAGATGGATGAAGGAACGGAGGGGTGTTACCTCGTCAGCCAGCAGGGAGAGTTCACTGCTGCTGGCGGCGTCGTAATCATACAGCACGCGCGCCTTGCGCGGGCCGGACGAGCCGCGGAGCTCATTTAGGGATGGAGAGGCCTGCGCTGGGGTCAGCGCCGGGGTCAGGCTGGGAGGGGACACAGAGATGCTGGCGGAGGAAGCGGCCGCCGGAGCGTTATTATTGGAGCTGAACGAGGAGGGGAAGCTGGAGGACAAGATCAGGGAGACGGGAAGAAGGACCAAAACACACAGAAACACAATTATAATATATATTTTGAGTGCGGTTTGTGTGAACGCAGTGTGTTGAGACCCACCTGCCCAGCTGCTTCTGCAGGTTTACCATGTACTGGTAGCACTGGGCATAGTACACAGCCTGGGCATCCACGAAGTCGTTCAGACAGCGCAGGTGATGAGCCTGCACAGAAAGAGAAGCGGTCAGTAGGAGCTGTGTGTGTGTGTGTGAGAGAGGGAGAGGGAGAGAGAGAGTGTGCACGTACGTGTGTGCTGCTGACGCCCTCCAGCAGCAGTCTGGTGATCTCAGCCTGACGGTCAAACTCACTCTGAGCTATCCTCAACTCTGTCTCTGCCTGTGGGAACACACACACACACACACACACACACAGCTGCATAAAGGTGATGAATTAATCTAATAATAATGAATGTATTCATTTATTTATTATTTAATAATACATAATTCAATAATGAATTTAGCCTAGACTACAGCAGTTTAGCCCCGCCCATTCGGCCTGCAGCAGTTTGGCCCCGCCCATTCAGCTGTTTGGAGAAAACTCTGCTGACCATTCAACATGGAACCATAAAAGCTGCTGGATTTTGAAACCCAATAAATAATAAAGTAGAAGAAAATGAGAGTCTGGGTTCTTTAACACGATTCCTGGCGAGTAAATCCATACTTCACTCTTACCTGCTGCACCTCATCCGTCCACATCTGAGCAGCGTTTAAAATAATGACAGGAGATCATCAGAGCAATTAGCGCGCGCACACACACACACGCATGGACGCATGCACGCACGCACGCACGCACGCACACACGCACACACAGCAGGCCGAACGGTTTGGGACGCCTAAACCAGCTCCTTGGAAAAGCAGGAGCGGCGTCCCAAAACATCTGACCAGTGTTTCCAAAACACACACATCTCACACAAAACACAAGATCACTGCTGTTCTCAGACAGGGAGGAGGAAATAAATGGATCCTTCACTTTCTCTTTCACTCACACACACAATCACACTCTCATATTCACACACATTTACATTTACGGCATTTATCAGACGCTTTTATCCAAAGCGACTTTCATTCCCTAAGTACAGAGGACAGTCTCCCTAGAGCAACTTAGGGTTAAGGGTCTTGCTCAGGGACCCAGTGGTGGTGCTGAAGGTAGGATTCGAACCAACAACCTCTTGATCTTGATCCTACCCACTGAGCTACCTGATCACCACTGAGCTACCTGACACACACGTCTGGTTGTCACAGGGTGTGTCCCAACTTCCTCTGTTCTTACCGAAAACTATAGTCCCCTCTTATACTGAAGTCAACAATGAACTACAGTCACCTCGAAAGCATTTACTGCCTTTAGTTAATATTTCCAGAGCCTGGGAATGATAATATACTCTGAATATTAAATATGACACCAGATATACAGTAATTCCTCGCTTTTCGCTGGGGTTACGAATCCAAGAGCACCCGTGTGTTTTGGTTTTAAAAAATGCCTATTTTTATAGTTTAAACCCTAAATCTGCCCCCAAATCTGCTCCCAGAACACTTTAATTTCATTTTCATGAGTTTAATCAGTTTAATGAATTACCCTTAAAGAAAATGTTAAGGTAAATAAATCAGAATCAGAAACCTTTATTGCTTAAAAAAACATAGATTTAACCACATGCAAAGACACGTACACAAAAGAAACATTGAATAACTCTCTCTCCCCACATGTTTAGACAGGGCACAGCTTACTAACACTAAATAAACTGAGATGACTGTTGACAATAGGGTGGGGGTGGGGGTTTAAAACACTAAAATACAGGGACAAGACACAGAGCAGTCATGCTACATGCTGCAGCACCTTCTTCTTTTTATGGCGGTTGACAACTTTTCAGTGTATTACTGCCACCGCTGGACTGGTGACGGTAATACAGTTCGGTTCTCAGAAAAATCTGTGTTAGACTGAATCCAGGTAGAACTGAGGGGTTACTGTACTTCGTACTGAAAACTCTGGGAATGTGTCAAAGTACTGGCTTCATGTTTTTAATTCAGTATAATAAATCCAGTAATATCAATGTATTACTGATATTCATGGATTTAATTTAATATCAGTGTTGATGAAACACTTATTTTATCAAATGTATCAAAATCAGCCTGGCCAAGCCGGACTTATCCTCGCAGTGAGAACACACGTCCCGAAACAACTAAGCTGTACAGCAGTTTAGCCCTGCCCACCCCACTCTACGTGTGTGTTTGGTCGTCACAAGACTCCACATCAACACTTCACAAGCACAGACACTCATTAACAGCTCGGAAAACACAGAGAGCTGCGTTCTCTCTGGCCCTCAGGAACCCAAAACAAGGCCTGAACCCTGGAGATAACAGGGACGACATGCGCCGCTGAATTCATTTGCCCTTAAAGGGCCCATATCAAGGAAAGGGAACCCCCCTCTCTTTTCTTACACATGCAGTTTGACGTAGTATGTAGAGTATCAGCTGCAAAGACTGTTTTGAATTCACTGTGGTTGTGATGTCACAGCCATGAACACAAATAATTGATTAATTGTATCATAAAACTGTTCTGCACTGTATTACTTCGAAACAGCAGTGTTATAAACTGATACCAACGTGTTTAAAATTATGGTACAGGCGTCTGTTCTGGTTGCATCCACAAGGTAGCGCTGGACATGGTGTTAAAAGGAGGTCAGAGACTCCTGCTTTACAGGTGAAGAACCAATAACATTGTATCGCAGAACAAATATTGTCATAGTACATTCTCACCCCTATTGGCTACATATGAGTGTTAATCCTAGCCCCGCCCATTCAAGTTGAAGTGGATACTGGATAGTCTGGACTGCTTTTTAAATGAGACCGATCAGAACAGAGTTTGTTTGCATATCAGTCTTAAAGGCACAGGAGTGTAAAAATACATAGACTATTAATGCACTACTAAGACTAATAATTAAGCAGACAGAAATTTGGAATATGGGCCCTTTAAGTGCAGTAAATTCTCCACAGGCACGGTTCACTGGGCAGGGCGAGAGAAGGCAGGCAGTTCGGACACAATGAGGACAAACCTTCAGCAACCTGACATGCAAGAAGCTGATAAAGTAAGAAAAGTGAGCCACATACTCCTCTCCCAGCGGGGGGGTGGAGTTTAGCTCCTGCTTGTTAGCGCAGCGTGGAGAGAAAGAGAGAGAAACAAACTTGGTGAGAAAGGACCACCCGACCCACCCAGAGAGAGAGAGAGGACAGTCATGGGGGAGGGGGAGGACCCCTTTTCTTATAGCTAACAAGGATATATAATCAATCAATCTGTATGCAAGTATACACATATATATATGTACTCACTGCTGATCGAGCATCGGCCGCTCTCGCCTTCCTCAGTCTGGTCTTAGCTGCATCCAGGTCCAGACGCTTAATCTGCAGCAGCTTCCGCTCTTTCTGTGGAACAAACCAACAACATGAGTGATGAACCTTCAATATACCAGGACGGCCGTGGCTTCTTTTTATCACTGGAGCTACGAGAACAGCGTAATCAACACTAATGACCACTAATGAAACATCGATATTAAATCCATGTTTATGCATAATAGTTTCAGTTTAATCATTCATCTGAACTAAGCTTCTATTAATAGCTACATTAGCCGTGTTGCTGCAGTCCTAAATCAATTAATCAATCCATCAATCTTTTGAACTGACACATACAGACAGACACACTCACACACACACAGACTAAATGGGGGGAGGTGTTAATACAGCGGATCTGCACTCACAGAGATGGTTTTATAATCTCCATCGATGAAGTTCCTGAAGGGTGTGAGGAAGTTGATGGCAGTGCTGTGGATGAACTCTTTCTCAGTGCCGCCAAGCTGCTTCTCCGTTTCTCCGCATTTAATCAGAGCGCTGCCTGCAGGAGAGGAGGAGGATCAGCCTGCTAACAGCCAGGCTTCCATTCGACTACAGCCAGAATACTGCCAGACTACAGCCAGGCTACTGCCAGGCTACAGCCCGACAACAGGCAGACTACAGCCTGACTACAGCCAGGCTACCTTTCAACTACAGCCCGGCTACTACCCGACTACGGCCATGCTACAGACCAACTACCGTCTGACTATCGCCCGACTACCGTCTGACTATCGCCCGACTACCGTCTGACTATCGCCCGACTACCGTCTGACTACCGCCCGACTACCGCCCGACTACCGTCTGACTACCGCCCGACTACCGTCTGACTACCGCCCGACTACCGTCTGACTACAGCAACACACCAGGTAGAGCTGTGTGTAGATATCTGTTCCTAGACCAGTACTGAACTGATCCTAAACTGGTCCCAGTCCCTGCCTGGTTCCTGCTGAGTTCTGTTCAGACAGGGCTGCTGTGGGTGTTAATACTTTCTCACACAGCTGCGTTTCCAGACAGTGGATGCTGGATTGGATCAGTGAAGGATGGAGCGCTGCTCTGTTGATCAGAACATTTGTAGCGACGCTCCTCCCTCATTATAAAAACACAAACATCACAATAAGATTACGGGTGGGAGTAGAAATAAGCGTTTGGACGCTGTCTGTTGCGATAGAGACCGAGATTGTAGCCTCTCATCGAAATCCAGCTTATGTGATTCACTAGATGTGATGTTGATAATTAGCATTATGAATTTATTCATCATCAGTATTTCTAATCAGCCTCCAATTGTAGACACTGCTCTGGGCATTCTTCATAGGGTGTGATAACTTACAGCACTCCCTCATGTGTGATTTCTCACAGTCTCTGATTGCAAAAGACGAGGTGAAAAAATTATGTGAACCCCTGAACTAAACCAGCTCCAAAAATACTCAAAATAAAAGCCCTAAAATGCTAAATATAGACTCGAGTAGAAAACTACTCAGCCTGGCCAAAATGATTCTTCACTGGAGAAAAAACGGTACATTCTGACAAATTGTAATACATTACATGAAGTGTAGGGGGCGAGATTTTTCTTTCGTTTCTTTTTTAAATCAGCTTAACCAATTAATAAACACTTTCAGTGAATATTTGGTGATAAACTGGTGACATTCGGCCCAAAGGCTCTCCCCGTTCTCACCATACGCCGTCCCGGGTCCAAACTCGTGCCCTGCATCAATCATGCACTCGCCCAGCAGCTCGTGGTTGTTTGCCCGTGTGGGAACTTTCCTGTCCAGCTTCTCGTAAAGAAACTCCTCCATCCTGACATCTGGCCAAATCACAGAAATCAGACAAATTCAATTAGGAAACACACACACAGTCATGTGAAGCGTCACGCGGCCGCTTCAGAACTCTGCAGCTACAGAATACTCAGAATACTCGCTACAGATCATTCAGAACAACAAACAAATAAAGAAACAGGAAAACACAATGAGGATGTAGTAATGTATCAAAATATCATCACCCCCAACACACACACACCCCACCGTCCAGCGTCCAAGTCTCATTACTAACCTGTCCCACAACTGAACATCTTTTCATAATTCAGATTTAATTCTAAATACTGAGAAAATATTGAACTGTTTCCAGTCTTACTGTACAAGGATCAATGTGAGGATTAATATTTGAAAAACAAAATTAAAATGATAAAAACAGATTCATGCTATTCCTGAAAGAAGCCAATTATAAAACAGGGCTGAATAAAAAACTGTCCAACACACACACACGCCCCTGAATTGAATTTTTTTCCTGTGACTCTATTCTGTATATTCTTTATCCTTCTGTACTATTTCTGCACAATTATTTATTATTATCCCTCGGCCTTCGCATGTTTGGACCCTTAATGACTCTTTCTGAATCTTTAAAGTCCTGATGGTCTGCTACTCGTGTTGGTCTCGGTCCCATACAGGCCCGAATGTATTCTGAACCCCTACAGCAGCAGGAGCACGTCCCAGTAAACCAGTAAACGTGTGCTCACTGGGGTTGGGCTGCAGGAGGACCTCCGTCTGCCTCATGACTTTCTCCGTCCAGTGCCTGGTGGTCTCCGCCCGGCCGAGCAGGTTCTCCAGGTGAGCATCGAGTTCTGTCTTCTCGGCCTGGCCGAGCTTCTCCTCAGTGAACTGCACAGACAGAGCGACGGACGCTTTACAGAATAATCATTAAGATCACTAATGCTACTGTTAATAATATTTACTACAATATATATTTTATATAATATATATAAACATTTGAATTTCATTTCAAACTCAGTTTAATACTTTATCCTAAAAGAGAATGTGAGGGTAAACCCGTATCCGTACTGTATAGTTTACACTTCCGCCTGTATAGACTGGACTGGAATTCATGCAGCGCTTTTCTTTGTTATTTGCAGGTAAAGGCAAGTAATAAATTCATTTAATTTACTGTATAAAAATACCCGAGACACTCAACGTGAGATGCGTCACAGGGCAGCAGCCAATCAGCAGCAAGGAATGTGTTACGGTTTCTGCAAACAATTATTAGTTCTGTTCTAAGGGAAAAAATCAGC
>JBBJLR010097148.1:0-10175 GCA_037577145.1 Brachypetersius gabonensis | reverse complement strand
TAATTTCCGACTGAAAAGTGCTGTATTCCGGAGTTTATCCACTAGTTTTATAACTGACGTTTTCGGTTGTAAAGAGTATAGGTCACGTGGTCCCGTAGAGGGTACGTGTTTCCGGTGGAGATGAGTCACGTGTTTCCGGTGGAGCTCTACTCTTGGGGGCGTTTGGTGGAAAAAGAGATCGCCTTTTAAAAACTGTTTACTCTGTGATTAATTTGTCTCGCAGAAACAGAGAGAAACAGCCGCTGAAGGTAAAAAATTGATCACTTTTTTCACTTTGTTTAAGAAACAGGCGCTAAAGATAGAAATTATTTATGACTTTTTCACTGTTTTTCTTCTTTTACAGAAATTGAGAGAGAAAGAGAGAGAAACAGGAGTTGAAGGTAAAGAGTTTATTACTGTTTTACTCTGTTACCTCTCTGTTTAACGCTGAAGGTAAAGAGTTTATTACTGTTTTACTCTGTTACCTCTCTGTTTAACGCTGAAGGTAGAGTTTATTACTGTTTTACTCTGTTTACACTGACGATGTTTTTGTACATTATGTGATCCAATTGCTAAAAATGTTTTAACTTACATGTGATTGCAGATTTTTATTTTATTTTTAAATGGAGGCTTTTAGTGTTGTGTTTTTTTTGGACTGTCCCCGTTGCTTTGATTTTATGCTAAAATGAAGGCGAATCATTCAGTGAACACAGAGCTGTCCAGCAGCCTGTGGAAGGTCAGACATCCAACTCCATTATCAGGTCTTTTTTTTAAATAAACAGTAATATATTGTAAAGTGCCTTCCAGTTAAGATACTTAAAAAGATAAATGTACACCTAATTTCTTTAAGTATAAGGTGTCTGAAATATTAAAACTAAGAATAGTTTGTAGATTTTACAATTCTTGGAATACTGGAACAACTGCTTCATTTACTACTTTTCTATTTTGAACAATCTGAATAATCCCCCTAGTCTCTTTGGCTGTTTTTTTTTGTAATTGTACAAGCACTCTTTGCTCCAGAGGAATGCCCATTATGTTTTAAAAAGCTGCACTTCACTGCGACGTTTTCGTCATATACAAGACGCAGAATACAAAAAGTAAACGTTATTTGTGAGCATTGTTTAAATTGTCATATTGTCAATAAGAGGAAGTTCTACTGCATAATCAGCTTCATACAAAACAGCACCACTATTTCTACATTTACAACATTTCTAAAGGAATGACATTCAGGATTTGACCAACCATGTGACCCAACACTGCTGATTCATCAGTTCAACCCACAACCAGGGTCACGTGTGAGAGTTTCTCAAACCTAAACTTTATTCCTAAAATAATTGTTCACTTCATGTGTGAGCTTAACCAATGAAGAAGCTCCTTCTGGAATGGTGAATGAGGTAGATCTGGAAGTGCTGACTGAAGTCCTCCCCCAAATGGAGTATAGCAAAACAAATTTCAATATTTAAGTAGTCATTCATCCATAAACATCATTTTTCAAAAGCTATTTTTTTCTGGCTAAGAACTTACTATAATTTTAAATTATAATAAATATATTTTTTAAAATTCTGATTTTTTTCAACAATGTTCAATGGTTCAGATGTTTTATGGAAGGCATTAAATTTACTCTGTTTAAGTAAATTCTTTAAAAAAAACCTGTTGGAATGGAAATATTGCATTTAATTTTTAGTTCTGCACAGACTAGTCAGAGTCTGGAGTCTTTATTACCAGCAAATCCAAAGCAGAAGAACATTAACACTATAAAGGCTAAATTTTTCCTCACTTATCGCATGTGATATCGCCATGGCAACACTCAACAACATTATTGCATGTTTTCCTAATACCGTGCAGCCCTAATTGCAAAAGTGTTGACAGTTTTAACGACTCGTTTCATCTAAATCTCCTTGTGGGTAGCATCAAATGACATTATTCAATTTCCCATCTGTCATTAGTCTCCTCAACATACTGTATCTCATTGTCTGTACTTGTCTACAGACAATAGAAATTAGGTGTTTTTCAGCTCAAACATGTTAGTGGCTGGGATTTTGTCAGATAGTTTGTCTAGCCTTGGGGTCAAGAGGCTCACCAGGATTCTGTATTGTTCACTTTTCAGTTGCACTGGCACTGAACTTTCCAGTTTTTATTTTACAGAGAGAAATGACTTGTCACAAGTCGTCATCTTCTACTGCCTACCAACTTACACAATCAACTTCATCAATGGATACCAATGTGAGAGATGTCTGTGATCCTCAAGAGGATGATGTGACACTACTGAACTCTGGACAGGTTAAATGTGAGAATGCGATGTCCACAATCCCCATTCCTCAGCAAACATCCTCTACTATCGTTCACAGGAACACATCACCTCATGGACAATCACAAAAAATTAAAGGACAACAGACAACTCACCAGTGCTCAGAGTGTGGGAAGAATTTTACTCAAAGGAGTAGTCTCAAAACACACCAGCGTATTCACACTGGAGAGAAACCGTATCATTGCTCGCATTGTGGGAAGAGTTTTACTCAAATGAGTAGTCTCAAAACACACCAGCGCATTCACACAGGAGAGAAACCTTTTCACTGTTCAGAGTGTGGGAAAAGGTTTACTCATCTGACTAGTCTAAAATCACACCAGCGCATTCACACAGGAGAGAAAGCGCATCATTGCTCTGATTGTGGGAAGAGTTTTAGTGAACAGACTAATCTTAAATCACACCAGCGCATTCACACAGGAGAGAAACCGTATCACTGCTCAGAGTGTGGAAACAGTTTTAAACAATTAGTTACTTTAAAATCACACCAGCGCATTCATACAGGAGAGAAATCGTATCAGTGCTCAGAGTGTGGGAAGAGATTTACTCATAACCATAATCTCAAACAACACCAGCGTGTTCACACTGGAGAGAAACCGTATTACTGCTCAGATTGTGGGAAGAATTTTACAACATATAGTTATTTTAAAATACACCAGTGCATTCACCCGAGAGAAACCATATCAATTTTTCTGAACTGCTAAACAGAGTAACCTCAGAAACATAAGAGCAGAAACTATCATTGTTTGGAGCATGGGAAGAGCTTCATACAGTAAAATTCAAGACACAGATTCATCAATGTGGAGCCAAAAAAACCATAATTTTGTCTTTAGCTCTGTTACCTCACAGGTTCTTGGGTCGAATCCCTGCCAGGTCTGTCGGGGTTCTTTTAATGTCTTTGCAGGTTTCTGTCAGGAGATCTCCTTTATCCCCACAGGCCAAACCCCTGCATGTCAGATGGAATGGAGACACTAACTTGTCCCTTGACCCTTGATAGAACAGGGTTGCCGCAGGGTTATTAAAGGTAGAAAGTTAAATTAGGCCAAATTAAGGCCAGTAAAAAGTAGGAAACATCACCTGATGAGGTAGTACATTTTTTTTCTCTCTCGTTCTTGTTCTCGCTCTCTTTCACTCTCGTTAATGAAATACTGTTATTACTGTGTGAAGTTGCACTTTATTATTATCTAATTTCCTCCTTTTTTCAAGACCCTAATTGAACAATTAGTCTGTCTTTTAATTGTTATGCAATAGTTTTTTTTTGACACATTGAGTAAAACCTTTGGACCAAGGCCTGTTGTGACATCTTGATTAATCCAACTCCTATAGTTGAGCTGCTTTGTAGTTAAATGTAGCTCACTCGCTTGCCCTAACACACACACACTTACACACTTGCACCTACTGAGCCTCTTTCTGACTCTCTTGTTCTCGTTCTCTATCTCTCTCTCTCTCTTTGGTCAGTTTTTGTCGTTAAATTGTGAGGAAATATTTTATTAATTTGCTTTGGATAGATATTTCAATACTTTACTCGTCACTTTACTTCACACTTTATGCTGCTACAGTTGAAGCTTGAAGTCGTGCTGGTGATAAAACATTGTAAAGGGAGTAAATTCAACATAAGAATCTCTGTATAAACCCTGTAGGACTAGCAATGCAGATGATGTGCAGTTTGTGTGTCAAGTATTTTTGAGTACAGCTAGTTAGAATGCATGCACGTGGGTGGTGGTGGTCTAGTGGTAGGATACTTGCCTCTGGTGCAAGAGGTCATGGGTTCGAATCCTACCTTCAGCACACCACCACTGGGTCCCTGAGCAAGACCCTTAACCCCAAATTGCTCCAGGGAGACTGCCCCCTGTAGTTAAGGAATGGAAGTCGCTAAAGCGTCTGATAAATGCCGTAAATGAAAATGTAAATTTCTTTTTATTGTAAACTGTAATGTTTTTAAATGTATTGATTTTGCATCATGTATTCTTTTTAGATGGTGATAGTTTTGTATAAAAGTAACCTTTTTTAAACTGTTTTAACACAAAAATGAAAAACCCTGTAACCAAAACGATAAAAAATCCAAACCTTTCAAGTCATTTCAGCTTATTGGAGCATATTCCGACGCTCTTCCGCTGAAAAGGACAAGGAAACTTCAGTAGTCGTGGTGGCGGTGGCCTTGTGGACATAGAGTTTCCTGCTCCAGAGAGACTGTCCCCTCTAGTCAGGGAACGGAAGTTGCTTCTGATAAAAGCATCTGCTAAGTGCCATAAATGTAAATGGTTGTGGACTTCATTAAGAACTGTGTGAATAACTGTATACTGTATAAAATAGCAGGTTTTGTGTTGGCTATTTTCAAAATTCCCACCTGAGTATAGCGAGGGCGGCACTTGTTTTACTTAATGTGGGACTCTTTTGTAGATTGTTTTATAGTCTCAATTTGCTTGTAATGAAAAGAAAAATTCAATAAGCATTTTTGAAAAAATATGACTTAGTACAACGACAAAACTGCAATGCACGTCAAAGAAAGGAGCGAGTTCATATCTATTGTGCAAAAAAAAACAAGTAAGAGAGGGCAAAATGTGAAAGCAGGTGGAAAAAGGGCTCAGGCACAAAATAAACACGTACACTGTGTGGATGCAGGTGAAATACAGAGCGGTGGGCTCTTATCTAGTGCTGCATAAATTGTCACAATCACTGTCACAAATAAAATTGTATTGAGAATTGGATATGGGGCAGCAGTGTCACTTATGTCCTCACAGCACTATGAGACAATACAGTAACATTAAGCACTCCATTCAACAGAGAGTGAATAAGAAGCTTTAAGACCACTTGAGGTCAAATGAAGTGCAAGTTCAAATGAATAATTGGTGTTTAATTTCCACTACATATTTATTCAACTTTTTTTTGCAATACATATATTTTTTTCTAGATAAGATAAGATAAACCTTTATTAGTCCCACAAGTGGGAAATTTGGGTGGTCTCGGCAGAAAGTGGACAGAACAAAGTTAAGAGCAGCAAAATTAAGAAACAACAAAATAGAATAAAATACTCTGACACAGTAAAGCATAAAAGAAATTGTTCAAATATACTGTCTAAAAATGTACAGTATAACAAACTAGGAATATAAGCATGCATGACTAAAAAATATGTATATAAACTAGTAGACTAAATTTTCTGTAAGGGTAATGCATTAAACTTAGTTTAAAAAGAAATTAAAATGTTCTGTGAGCAGATTCGGGGGCATATGAGTTTGCACTGTAAAAATAGGGATTTTAGGCTTTTTTTTTTAAACGAAAACAACAATGGTCTTTCACTATACGTGGATGCTCTTGAAACGTAACTACTGTATGCTGTAACACTGTTTACTGGATATACAGACCATAATCTTCACTCATTTTTTCAATCGTGGCACATTTTGTTTTACTTATATTTATATATTGTATGATGCTGCACACCCTCAAGACAGTATAAATATCAACCTTACCTTACTTTTTACTTGCACTGTTTGTTTGTTGCACAATGACTTATGTCTGTTGCTCATGGTATTCAATGTGGAACCGGCGTTTTGCCATTTTATCTCTGTATATTGTATATGGTTTTGATGAAATGAGAGAAGTACAATCAAGTGTGTCACTGTGGTCTGACCACAAACCAAAATTTTGCCTGTCAATTTATACACTGCGTCCAAAGATGGAGGCTGAACTGAAACATCTCACAGAAAATGAAGAGCTTTCGCCAGTTCAGTTCAGTTCAGTGACTGGGCAACACTTGTCCCCGGGATGAAACAGTAAGGCTTTTCTTAGCAGGGGTCGGGTTTTACCCGAGAAAGCGTGTGGGTTCCCCTGCAGTCTAGACGGGGGCGCTAGTTAGTCCTATAGAACCAGAGAAGCCGAGAAGAAGAAGTGGAAACAGGTTTGGCGGTTGTTGTTTTTAGTGGAAAAAAAGGTCGCCTTTTAAAAACTGTTTAAACTGTGATTCATTTTCCGTTTAGACACAGAGAGAAGCAGCCGCTGAAAGTAAAGAGTTTATCTCTTTTTTTTGCTTTGTTTAAGAAACAGGGGCTAAAGATAGAGATTATTTATTACTTTTTCACTGTGTTTTTCTTCTCACAGAAACAGAGAGAAACCGGAGTTGATGGTAGAGTTTGTTTTTTTAACTTTTTCTCTCTGTTACCTCCCTGTTTAACTCATCTTAGACAATAAATGTTTATTACGTTTTAACTAACTTATAGAAAAAAGAGTCAAAGAAGCAGGGACTGAAGGTAAAGAGTATCACTTTTTACTCAGTTTATGATGTTTTTTACATTATTTGATCCAATTGATAAAATTGTTTTAGCTTACCTGTGATTGCAGATATTTGAAAAATGTTTGAGGCTTTTAGTGTTGTGTTTATTGGTCTGCCCCCATTGCTTTGATTTTCTCTCTAACGTGACATGGGGCTTTTAGAATAGAACAAAGAATTGACCGTCCTGATTGTAATCCTGAGTGTAGAGTGATGAGATTGTAGGCACTTACAAGAAATGTGGATCCTTAATGTAACAGTATTAGCAGGGTGTTAACAGTGACTTTCTATTGATTTCTATTGTTTGCAAAAGTAGAGAGTTCTACACACTGTTTTTATCTAAACCTCCTTGTGGGTAACATCAAATAGCATTATGCAATTTCCCACCTGTCATTAGTTTTCTCAACATACTGTATCTCAAGTACTTGTCTACAGGCAGGTGGAATTAGGTTTTTCAACTCAAACATTTTTGTTGCAGGGATTTTGTCAAAGACAGTTTGGAAAGCTATAGGTCCAAGAGGCTCACTGGGATTCTGTATTGTTCACTATTCTGTTACACTGGCACTGAACTTTCCAGTTTTTCTTTTACAGAATTAAATGACCAGCTACAAGTCATTTTCTTCTGCCTACCAACTTACACAATCAACTTCATCAATGGATACCAATGTGAGGGACATCTGTGATCCTCAAGAGGATGGTGTGACACTACTGAACTCTGGACAGGTTAAATATGTGTTTGTAATGTCCAGAATCCCCATTCCTCAGCAAACATCCTCTACTACCATTCACATTAACACATCACCTCATGGACAGCCACAAAAAATTAAAGGACAACAGACAACTCACCAGTGCTCAGAGTGTGGAAAGAACTTTACACAACGGAGTTATCTCCAAAAACACCAGCGTATTCACACAGGAGAGAAACCATTTCATTGCTCAGAGTGTGGGAAGAGATTTACTCAAATGAGTAGTCTCAAAACACACCAGCGCATTCACACAGGAGAGAAACCATATCAGTGCTCAGAGTGTGGGAAAAGTTTTACTAAAAAGATTCAACTCCAAACACACCAGCGTATTCACACAGGAGAGAAACCGTATCAGTGCTCAGAGTGTGGGAAGAGCTTTACTGTAAACAGTAGTCTCCAATCACACCAGCGCATTCACACAGGAGAGAAACCATATCAGTGCTCAGAGTGTGGGAAGAGATTTACTCAGAGACATAATCTTAAACAACACCAGCGTGTTCACACTGGAGAGAAACCATATCAGTGCTCAGAGTGTGAGAAGAGTTTTACTAAAAGGACTCAACTGCAAACACACCAGCATATTCACACAGGAGTGAAACCATATCACTGCGCAGAGTGTGGGAAGAGTTTTAGTCATCTGAATTATTTAAAAGTGCACCAGCGCATTCACACAGGAGAGAAACCGTATCACTGCTCAGAGTGTGGGAAGAGTTTTAGTGAACAGACTAATCTAAAATCCCATCAGCGCATTCACACAGGAGAGAAACCATATCACTGTTCAGAGTGTGGGAAGAGTTTTAAACAACTAGCTACTTTAAAATTACACCAGCGCATTCATACAGGAGAGAAATTGTATCAGTGCTCAGAGTGTGGGAAGAGATTTACTCATAACCATAATCTCAAAGAACACCAGCGTGTTCACACTGGACAGAAACCGTAACCGCCTGAGGGATTGAAGGTCACGGGAATCCATTGTTGGTAATCTACTTTGTCTGGATTTTTCCAGATTTTCTGAATCTGTTGATGATATTATGGACAGTAGATGATGAAATCCTTAAATGCCTTGCAATCGTGCGTTGTTCTTAAACTGCTGGACTATTTGCCCACAAAGTGGTGAACCTCGCCCCATTCTTGCTTGTGAACGACTGAGCCTTTTGTGGATGCTCATTATATACCCAGTCATGACAAACACCTGTTTCCAATCAACCTGTTCACCTGTGGAATGTTAAAACAGGTGTTTTTTGAGCATTACTCAACTTTTGCTACCCCTGTTCTAGCTTTTTTGGAACATGTTGCAGGCATTCAATTCAAAATGAGTGAAGATTTGCAAAAAACAATACAGTTTCAGTTTGAACATAAATATCTTGTCTTTGTAGAGTATTCAGTTGAATATAGGTTGAAAAGGATTTGCAAATCATTATATTCTTCTTTATTTACATTTTACACAACGTTCCAACTTCATTGGAATTTGGATTGTAATATTATGTTTGCAGCTGTTAGTCTCTAAAATGGTACACAAATATACACTTGGCATAAGTTCAAAGATTTTTAAGCATTTACGTTTGTAGTTGTTTTAGGGTAAAGTATGTTTTCAGTTTTAATGTGAAAATGATACACTTTGATGATTTGTATTGCTGTTCTCACTGTTTCACGCATCTTTAATGAGGCATGAGATAAGTGTTAATGGTCTGGTTATGTTAGTTGTTTGCCATATTTTTATTTACCTTAGTTAATTTGATGTTTAATTTGAGTTTTTACCTCAATTCTTTTTACCTCAACTCAATGTGTATTTTGATTTCTACTTCAAAGAGGCTTGTGATTTGTGATAGGTGTGCATGGTCTTGTAATGTTAAATAAATAAAAACAAATGCCAGGTAAAAGAACTTTGTCAGGGATTCAAGTTTCTGACTACAAGCCAGCTTCAACTCTAAACAAAGGGGGGTACCAATATTGTTAAACAAAAACAACACAGACTCAGACAGCAGATTTATTGTAGTTAATTTATATATTCATAATAAACACACATGCATTGCAAGTATATATGCCCCAAATAACAACGACCCCTCTTTCACACTCTTCGCCTCACTCTCACACCAATCCGATACCACACTTATAATAGGAGGATATTTCAACCTGGTATTTAATCCTGAAGTTGATAGGCTCAGCACTGCCGGCAGCTATAGGAACTGGCAATCCACAGAAACACTCCAACAATACATGAGGGACCTTGGTCTATGTGATGTTTGGCGCTCCCACCACCCCACCCTTAGAGAATATACCTTCTTCTCGTCTGTACACCTTTCATACGCTCGCTTAGACCACTTTTTCATTAGCAGCTCCATGATGAGGGAAACTCTTTGGGAGACAGGGAAAGTAGTCTTACGGGGAAAAATAATTTCCTACTCCTCTAATAAGAAAAGATTAGAAAATACAAGCATATCAGAACTCGAGCCAAAGATTAAACCTTTAGAGGCTGAATATGCTGTCTCACCCCAGGAACACATTTTGAGTGAAGTAAGGAAAACAAAACACAAATTAAATAATGCAAAGGCTTAGATTGGAAAATTTTAAATACAGTAACAAAAGTGGCAAATTTCTTGCCAACCAGTTAAAACTAAATAAAGAAAAAGGAATGATTACCTCTGTTAAAAATTGTGTAATATTACTCATGACCCCGAGGAAATAAATAGCACTTAGAAATTTCTATAAAAACTCATGCATGTCACAAATTGATCCATTATATGATGACATCAAGACCTTTCTCGATAATCTTACAGGAGAATCAGGTTATGGCTCTGGATGCGTCTTTCACAATAGCAGAAATCCATGATGCCCTTCAGGATATGCCAGGTAATAAAGCACCAGGTCCAGATGGTTTTCC
>JBBJLR010097127.1:0-10177 GCA_037577145.1 Brachypetersius gabonensis | reverse complement strand
AGAGGGATAGAGAGGGAGAGAGAGAGAGAGAGAGAGAGGGAGAGGAGATAGAAAACGGGGAGAAGAGGAAAGAGAGAGAGAGAGAGAGAGAGAGAGAGAGAGAGAGAGAGAGAGAGAGAGATAAAGAGTGAGAGAGAGGGTGGAAGGGGAGAGAATGATATATGGATATATAGAAAGAGGAGAGAAAGAGAAGGAAGAGAGGGGTATATAAAAACGGAACTGGGGAGATAGAGGGGAAAGAGAAGGAGATACAGAAAGAGGGAAGAGGAGAGAGAGAAAGGGGAGAAAGGAAGAAAAGGGTATATAGAAAGAGGGGAGAGGAGAGAAAGAAAGACGGGGGTAAGGAAGTAAATAAGAGAGAGAGAGAGATCAGATGGGCTGCGCCGTGTCTAAACCGCCCGTAGGTAAGATTATCCTCCTTCTCTTATCCACACCCCCGTGTCGAGTTGAACGCACGCTTGTGCACGCGGATGCCGCAGAGCTTTGGCTGAATGACTGTGCCTGTGTGTGTGCGCGCGCCTGTTTAACACGTTAGACGGAAACGGAAGGATGCTGCTGCTGCACTGCACCGAGCGCGGTCGCCGCGTGCCTGACGGACAGCGCGCGCTAAGGTGTGTTTAGATCTGTTGTTGCTAAGAGACGGGACTCGCGCCTTCGCGGACTTAAACCATATTGTTTACCTTTTACCACCTTTACCCCCTTGATTTAGCCCACCTGTAGAAGCTCTAAATATATAAACACCCGCGTTTACCCCACCTGCAGAAAATGTAAATATGCATCCACCCTTGATTTAGCCCACCTGTAGAACATGTAAACACAAGTGCCTTAGATTCAACTCAAAACAAAAGTCTTTAAAATCTGCCTTCTTTACCTAGAAGAATTTGTCATCTTAATAATCAGGAAAAATAAATGCGGTGGTGTTAATATACTCCCATGGGAAATACTTAGAGGAATTTCCACCTATCTTTCCAAATTTCTGCACATTTTTAGCACAATTCTGCATAATCGCAAGCAATCACTTCCAACGAGTGGGTTGGATGTGTAATCGGTTCTGTCCCGAAACCAAAGATCTAAAGCACAAATATAATCATTTTATTGACCAAACCGATCAGTGAACCTACACGCACACATTTTTATATGTAATATTGATGATGCTAAAACAATGGTAAATCTTTTGGGACTATTTTGCAGCCGTCGCATACAACTCCACTAATAATAAAGAAAAGAAATAACCTGTAAAGGTGCTTTAGAACAAAAACTTCACAAAAAATCACAAAACAATGTCTCGTCTTTCCCAGCAAACAGGAGACTTCTGCCAAACATTCAGATTATGTCTACATTACGTTGGTTGGTCCAGGACCATATCTATAAATGTGCACAATGTGCAAATCAGTTGCAGCATTTGGAAGTTTGGCTAGGAATTTTTTTTTTGGACATTGGGATACACAATTGCAATACGGTTGCCTGTTGCTTTGCTCCATGGGTTTCATGTTACACATAAACTTCGTAGCACTATATATTTTCTGTGAAACTACTTCGCATGACTGTTTATAAAGCCTTTGAATTTTGGTGACATTTTGAAATTTGGTGCGATTCCTCTTTAACTGTAGCTTTTTGTGTTATTTCCATTCAGAGATGTTCATTTCATGGCAGCATATAATATTTGGACAAATGTATTGGGACACCTGACCATTATACCAACCATGACTGTTATGACATTGCATTCAAATACATAGACGTCAATACCCAAACCAGAACCTTCAAGTTGTAGTTCATTTGTACCCTGCTTCAAACATGTGGAACCATCATGACTCTAAAGCATCTAATTTGGCGAATAGTTGCCTTACTTTATTGTAAAATGTAAAGTGCAATATGAATAAAATTTATTATTATCATTATCATTGTTATTATTTGCTGGTTAGCTTAATTTGTAAATGAAACAAAACATTGTACTGTTCTGGAGCTCAAATTCTCAAATCAGTGGCTACATGCCTAGACTCAAACCATTCTTCAACCTTTTCTTTTTCTTAAAGTAATTTTCTATCTTACAACATAGCTAGCTGTTCTGACAGGGAAAGTGTGCTCCAACACACACAAATATACACAATCGTACGTAGAGTACAAAACACCATATTATTTTTCTGGGAAAATATTGGCAAAAAATTAGAGTATTTCAAGGTCTTTTTAAAGTAATCATTCTAAAAATAATGATCATCCTACATCCTGGGACACTTACTGCCAATTTAACAACCCTCAGTTTTCTTCACTTAAGATAATAAAGAATTTGCTTAATTGTTGGTAACGTTTCTAGTAGGAAATTTCAACTGGAATGTCGCATGACGTTGGTTTTTCATTTGGAAAGTCAGAGGAACCTTGCCAACCTGATTTAAATTCACTTCTGTCTTGTTTGTGTCTCATTAAATCGAACAGTTCTGTCCAACTTCAGTCCATGGGTATGCTGCTGTAATTTTTGTCGGGGCAAAATGCCACAAAATGCATTATCAACTAGGATTGCTAACATTGGATAACCAGGCCAGAACTTGGCTTTCTTACTTCCTGCATTACCAAACACCCTTGAGAGCCACAAGGTCCTGTTGATACCAGCAGGAGATACAAAAAGCTCTAAAACTGTACAATTCAGCAGGTTCTTCTGCTACCGTAATTACCAGTGTATTGAAAAAGCTCTTTAGTTGTGAAAACAGAGTAAATAATAATAAAAAAAAATTAGACCTGTTTAGAGGGTCAACAAAGATGCTGTGCCACACAACCATGAAGTGTAGGTGAGGTCATTTGAGACTCCAGATGGCCTGAACTGCTGGTGGCCAGTGTGAGCCTCACTCTTCCGCCTGTTGCTCGGTGTGTGGCAGCTAACCGGTCTGAGACCAGATGGACTCGACACGGTCCACCAGAGAAGCCTGAGATTTGAAATGGACTGGCCAGTGCAGAGGCTCAGACCTCCAGCAGACCTGCCCCTCAGTAATTCCATTTATTTTTGTGCTGGGCGTTTAGTGAGCTACGCTTCAGTAGCTGATCCCACATGGTTTTAGCCTTTTTACCTGCAGTTTCCTGATTGGAGAGTGTTTGAGTGTTTGTCTCATATAGCCATAAAACAAGTGGTTCATCATGGCTTCTTTAGTGAAAGCCTTTGAATACAGAAATAGGTTATTTGGATCACCTCTACAATAGTATATCATAATGATAGTGATCTATTCTAAAAGGATTTATTAGAACCTTTACAGAGAGGAACCAGAAGAAGAACATTTTAAGCATTTACATGGTCCTTTAAGTTGTCATATTATAAAACCAGTGCCTTTACTAAAGAATTTTGAATAACCCTTTTTTAGGGACTTTGACGGAACACCTGATGCAAATAATTTATTAATGCCATTTTTGATCCACCCCAACAGCAATCTCAGCAAAAAGAGTTTTATAGCGTAACAAAAGCATTCAATGGCTTGTAACTACAGTGGAGCCCTTTTTGATTCTCTTTAAAAAAAACAAAGGCGGCAGGGTTGGCATCACAGACAGGAATGATTCAGATTTGTTCCTGAGAAGCTCTCTACTGCTAGAGAGAGACAGAGAGAGAGAGAGAGAGAGAGAGAGAGAGACAGAGAGAGAGAGAGAGAGAGAGAGAGTAAACGAGATTTAATAGGCTAAGGTCGCACTAATAAACCAAGAACAACTCCTGGACCTCCCTGCGACTAGTTGTGCCCTTAGGCCTAATGGGACATGACACCTCTCATGCAGTAACATTTTTCATCATGGATTCAGTTTCATGATTGAAGCCACAAGACCATTAACTCCTGAATGGACACCACAGTGATTAGTGAAAAAGGTATTGAATAACAACCTTTCTGCAAAACAAGTACAGAGGGGTGCTGTAGTGCTGTGTGGGAGGTGGTTTTAGGATAGGTGTTGAAAAGTAGAACCTACTTTAGAGAGGTCACCTAAAGGCTGCAATTATGGGGAAGTTTTCAAAATGTCTCCATAATTTAAGAGGCTATTTTGCCTTGCAACACCTCATATGTACCACCATAAATCAGTTTTACAAATATGTTTAGGCCAAAACCTTCTTTAAACTGTCATGAAAGAGCATCTAATTCACCAGGCAAATCATTTCATGCAATATGTGAAGGTTTTAAACTCTTCAGACATCTGGTTCTATTCACCACCACTGTGGTCAAAACATCTCTATAATTACAGCAGAAGTTATTTTTATATATCCACCTTAAAGTAACAGCCTAGGAGAGAGGGGAGATAGGTGGGCCCTAAGGAAAAACTTATAGGCTCTCTGAAATAAGCTATTTGAGCACAGCCTACTCACACTCTCCGCTACCCCCACAGGAAGAAACACTAACAGCATGACTTCACATACTGTGGGTGCATGCTATTTCTGGCTAGATTTTTTTACAGGATTAGTTTTGAGTCATTCTTTTTTTCGTATCAGATTATTTGCTGAAATAGCCCTGCAACTGATACATCTCTAACTAAAATACTGCTATTTTAAAGATCCCTTACTTTTTCTTTTCTTTTCCTTGAGACTTGCTTATGATGTGTGTGTGTGGCTCTTATGTGCCAAAAGCAGCAATAATGTACATTTTCCAAACTTTGTCATCTACATGAATGAGCTCTGTCCTGATTGGGTCTTATCTGTCTTACCTGATTTGCAAAGCAGCCTTCATTTCTGCTTATGCCGCGTTCTGAAAATTTATGTAGTATGTCAACCTCTTATCTCTCCATTGAAAACCTAGATTTTCCTTGAAATGGGCTCTTTAACATCACTCTATATCCATGCCTTTCTTTGGATAAACCACACTAATATGAGGTGTTACGACCTTATGCTGTGCATTAGCTGGGGAATGATACCATCCATGTTGCCTAAGCTTCTTACTGAGCCAATAAAGCCTCGCCTGAGGGAAGTGATGCTTAAGCGCGACAATGAGTGCCCCCTGCTGTTCACCTGTGGGGATTCATGTGGTGATGACGTACTCACATGTATCATTTGGGACTGTCTGGGGAGGGGCGTGGGTTGGTGCACGGACAAGCTGTTGCATGAAGATCAGAATAAGAGAATGAATGAATGGATGGCAGAGCAAGACACGCATCTCTGGTCATCTCTCATGAAAATGACAGATGCTGCACCGTCCACTTTTTCAGTGCAAGCATGGCTGCATCAGAAAGCAGAGCAGAGGGGGGTCCCCTTCCATGGTAGCCCTTTTAGAAACATGGGGAAAGATCAGAGAGGTCATGGTTGTAGTGAGAAGAACATTGGAGCATTAGCTGACTTGTTGATAACGGAGCAAATGGTATCATTAGTGGTTGCCATGGCAGCGGACCGAAGGCTATTACCGGTCTCGTGCACGTCAGTATGTTCTTCCTCTTCCACAGTGGCGAGTGGCAGGTTGCAAGTGGACTGGAGCGCTGATGGTTCATTCTCTGATCTGGCGCTCCTGGGCAACACACGGACAAGTCTGGCACCTGGCCTGGCCACACCATTCAACGACCTGGACCAGTACTTTGAGGTGCCATTGCTTTTTTTACAGATCAGCTCCAGTCTGTGCAGAAAGTAGTGTCCTGTCTTCCTTCTTCTGTCCATCATCCACTTCTGGATGCTGAGGGTTGTGCACCCGAACTTAAGCAGCCTCCACATATCAGTCAGTTGTATAAGGGAGCCATATATAGGAGGCATTGTGGTCTCGCATGGGGCCCTGTCAGTCACTGCTTTGGCCATCATTAGAATGGCTCAGCCGTGGGCTTATAGACGTAATGAGCTTGACAGCTTGTCGGAGATGAAGCAATTTAACCTGAAACGCAAGAAAAAAATTTATTCTGCTACATATCAGGAGTTTGATATGCCTTGCAGTCCCTCTGGTGAACCATTAAAGGGCAGTTCTGCATATTGAAATTTCTGCACATTTCAATAAAAAAGTTGTTCTGCATTTCAATTGCATCAATGTTTTCCTGTTTTATTTTCCTATTCTGTTTGTGGGAAACCCCTCTGTACATGCAGGAAAGGTGCACAAAAAATAAATATGATATTGTCATTGTTAAATATTCTTTTACAAATTCTTTATTTACTATTATTCTGCCCTCGGGTAAATAAAAACCTAACATGCATAATAAGAGGAGCAAGTACAAAAAATGACAAAATGTAATTTAAAATAATAAATTTAACATTACATGTTATTATGCTCATATCAAAAGACAAATAAAATAATACAAATATCTATTTGTACTGGTAATTATAAGTTTAGTATTATGTTTGAATGCTCATAACAAGAGGAACGTACAGTTCAAATAAAAAGAAACATCTTAATCATTAATAATAATTAATGAATAATTCATAAATTAACATTTTCATCATTGGTGATTGTTAAGTTAATATTATGTTATTACGCTTGTAACAAAATAAGTACAACAAACACATATGACAATTAATCAACATGGTGAAGTCCTCTGAGACAATGGGTGCAGAAGAAGGGGCTGCATTACTGGGGCTCTTCATATTCTGACCCCTTTGCCTCCATGAGGGATAGCCAGGCCACCACAATTCATGACCAAGGAGGCATGAGGGGCTAGAAGATTCCTTAGCCAGAGATGGACCCCAGCCCCTCCACTCCAGTGTAGCCATCGGCATCTTCAGTCCCATTCTGCTACTTGCAATCCTCAGAGGCCTCCTTGCCAAAGCCTGATCCCCTTAGTTCTCCTCCAAAATGTTTTTTTGGGAGAGAGCCTTGCTTCCTGATCTGCAGGATGTCACCAGAAAGGTTGGCCAGCTGGCTGCTCCTGGTGCTCTTGCTCACCCTACGGATGAGCTGAAGCTGGCGCAGTAACTCTTGGCCTTCTTGTAGACTAGACTCCCTCCCTTGTCCAAGCCATGGCACATGGCAGAGGTAAACATCCCCACAGACAGGAAAACGGGAAAAGACAGGAGAACATCACAAAAGCTAGGAAACTGGAGAAAAGGCATGGAGAATGTTACAAATAGGAATGCAATGAATAGTTACATTTGTATTTATTATTTTTGGTAATCATTAATTTAATACTGTTATGAATTGTAATTATGCTTGTAACAAAAAAAAAATGCATCAGTACAAATAAATTATAAACAAATACCATTATAGTCACAGAAAAAAGGTTTTACATTATTTTGCAAAGAAATGTTACATTATTTTAAATTGTGATTTTAATAATATTATTGTAAAAGTGTTATGCTTAGAGCAAATGAAGTAAAATCTATAAATGGATAAAAATATAATTTAAAAGGTAACATTTTACTTTATCATTGAGATTGTTTGCTTGTGTCTGTCCATAATATTGGCGCTTCAAGGAGGAAAATATCAGGAATATATTAAAGTGATTTATTGTGCAGCCCTGGCTAGAGTAAGCAGAACCATATTATGGCTTTATGACATCTGAGGTCAGTCAACTGGAAGGGGGTCAAGCTTGTGTCCTGGTGATTAGGGATCAGAAGGCTGCGAGTTTAAACCCCATGACTGCGAGTGGCACCACTGAGGTACCCTTGAGCAAGCTACCATTCCCACACACTGATCCATTAGCAGCAGCCCACTGATTCACTTAGGTTAATGGATTAAATGTAGAGGACTCCAGTAATTTCCTCCAGGATAAATATAGTATATTACAAAAACTCTGAATGGAGGGACTAGGCTCAAGGACTAGGCTTGATCCCTGTCCAGCAATACCTGACCTTGGAGCTGCGTCTTGCAAATGTGTTGGGTATTAAGTGTAGGGAATTACTGAACAGCAGAATTTCTGTATTAAGAATTTACACTCAAAACCGAGAGGAATTGAGTCTCAAAGTCAAACTAAAAGAACTCGGTGTCAAGCCTCAAGTAAAAAAAAGGGCGGGGGGGAGGGGGCAGAACAGATTTCAATATATGAAGCAGAAAATGATTTTCTTTGCCTTTTCCACTATGATAATTCCATAATTAACTAAACCTTCCCAGTCGTTAGAGGCCTCATTCTGCTCTCGATTCCCTGACTTTCATTAAATGTTCACCAGCTAGTTTTCTAATTATCCACCGGTCATTCAAAGTAATGAGCAATTAATTTCTAACACCTTTTTTCCCCAAATAGACTGATTGAACAGTGTGTAATTTGCTTATTTCAGAAGAACTTAGTCTTGGGGAAATAAAAGGAAGTGACTGGAAAATCTACAGTGGTCCTGCAATTTGGCAGTGATTCTTTGGAGTGATTATCTTAATAAAAAACATGTTTGGTTCCCTAAAAGTCCTTTCAGTGTATACCCTCTGCATATGAGATGTGAGATACAGGCTTTATGCAACTTCTAGATTTTCCTACATCCAAGCCAAGAACCCTATTGGAAAGCCTATTTGAGTTCACTGAAGCTACAGCTCCCTAGAACCTCTGATACAAAACAAATAGACTTGTGCTTTGCCTGTTGACTGTTGACCCAGTGCTGGAGGGTCCAGCTAGGTGGTTTTTGGTTCCTGCTGAATATTGGAACCACAGGGCCCTAATGGTACTCTGATGTTCTCCGCTGTCTTTGGAAACAGCAGCTGAAGTTACAACAGCTTAGTGAATTTTCCACTATTCCAGGTGAAAATAAAAGACCCATCAGTGAACTGCAGTTTTTTTACTCATATTTGCCATTTGTAAAACTGAAAACAAACAAAGAGGCAGACAGAGAAAAGAAAGACATACAGAGCAAAGACAGGCTACAGGTGACTGAACGTGTGCAGGCTCAGTTACAGAGCAGCATGCTGTGTGTGTGTGTGGCTTACAGTGAAAAACCACTGAACCAGAGCCATCGCTCTGTGCGCGCGCGCGTGTGTGTGTGTGCTCGTGACGTCATCAGAGAATCAAGCCGCGTTTCCCAGGAGAAAATCATTCCATGGTGACCGGTTGCTATAGAAATGTTCGTTTTTTACAAAGTTGGCAGAGAGACAGAGAGAGAGGGGAGAAGGAGAGAGAAGGCACGAGAGGGGTAGAGGAAGAGAGAGGAGAGAGAGAGTGAAGGAGATGGAAGAGAAGGAGAGGGAGTGAAAGACAGAAGAGGAACAGAAAGGCAGTGAGAGAGAGATTGTGTGTGTGTGTGTGTGTGTGTGTGTGAAGGAGTAGGAGGTTTGCCGCTAAGCAGCTACGTGGCATGTCGGCGTTTTCCATGGAAAAGCTTCTGTTCCTGTGCGGTGCAAGCGAGGAGCCGGTGTGTATGTGTGTGATGTACAGTCTGAGATGTGTGTGTGATGCACAGTCTGAGATGTGTGTGTGATGCACAGTCTGAGGTGTGTGTGTGATGCACAGTCCGAGGTGTGTCTGTGTGTGGGATTTAGTCTGAGATGTGTGTGTGTAACATACGGTCTGAGGTGTGTGTATATGTGTGATGTACAGTCTGGGGTGTGTGATTTATTCTGAGATGCGTCTGTGTGTGTGTGATGCACAGTGTGAGGTTTGCGCTCTGGTCGCTGTCCGGTGCTGAAACGGTCTCTGTTTTTAACCGCGAGGCTCGGGGGTTATGAAACCTGTGGCACCGGAGATGAGCAGCGCGCGCTTCTAATCGGAAGAAGATCACCGTCTACTGTTAGAGCTCGTTATTTTTGTCTGGGCTTCTCTTATTAAGTGGAGTGACGTCAAATGGCGGACGGTATGCATGTGTGCGTGATAGAAAAATATATAGAGAGAGAGGAGAGAGAAAGGGGGAGAGAGGGATGGAAAAGAAAGAGAGAGAGATTGAAAAGAAAGAGAAGACAAAAGAAAGAGGAAAGCAGGGAGAAAGAAGATGGAAGAGAAAGAGAGCAGAGGAGAGGAAGAGAGAACGGGAGGATGAGTGAGATAGAGATAGAGAGGATGCGTGCGTGCGCTGCAGGCTGTTTTGCTGTCGCGTCTCACGCGCCACGTTCAGTAGGCCAGTCAGAGAAGGAGGGAGCATGTGACTGTGTGTGGTATGTGCAGAAAGCGAGGCCATAAACTGGAAGGCTTGTTTTGGGGGCTGGGGGTCGAAGGTGTTTCACCCCCCATCCGCTCCTCCCCCTTTCCTCCCTGTGCCGTCAATCAGCTATTCTGGCGCATGGTTAAATGAGCTTGAGTGGTCTAGGTAAACTCTCCGAACCTGCGCGTGCCACGTAGAGAGAGAGAGAGAGAGAGAGAGAGAGAGAGAGAGAGAGAGAGAGAGAGAGAGAGAGAGAGAGAGAGAGAG
>JBBJLR010097085.1:0-10177 GCA_037577145.1 Brachypetersius gabonensis | reverse complement strand
AGATAAACCTACCATTAAAATGATTCTGTTCTGAGACTTTTCATTTCTTTGTCATTGGACAAACTTACAAAATCTGCAAGGGGTCAAATAATTATTTCAATGGACTACACCCACATAAAGTTTAGTTTGTGGAGGCCTGAAAGCTGGTTGTTCTAGATACACCTGAATCTGTAGATTTCATGGTCAGTGACTGATTACCGCACATGCAGGGGAACATTTCAGTAACATGCAAAGCGACGGACCACAGACTGCTGGAATGCAGTGCTCTTAGCGAAACAGTGTTACACCAAAACAGACCAACACCAAAGACAGCAGCTTCAAACAAACCTCTTAAAACATTTAAATGTAATGTAATTCTGAATAAGACAGTGATCTTTTAAAGACTTAACAGCCACCATATGTTCCTGCTGCTAGACGCCCAGCTGGTTCTATTAATAAAGCAGGTACATTTTTTCCTTATTCATTTTAGAGTAATCAACGTGTTCTTTTATTGAATACTTAATCACGGAATTACTTGCCCTCAATAATTACTTGGGGCAGCTGGTGGTTTGGGAGTTCACCCTGAGAGCAGAAGGTTGTGGGTTTGAATCCCAGGACTGCTAGTGGCACCACTGAGTGCTTCACTTGGTGATTGGGTTAAATGCAGAAAAAGAATTTCAAACTGTGTGGTAGTGGTGTGTTTGTGCGTGACTATAAGGGTTTACTTTTACTATTAATAATCACAAAATCAACAGATACACTTTTTTCAAACACAAAGGAGGCTGTTCAGTTCTGATCTCTGTGATGGTCCTGGTAAAGGTGTAACAATGCATCAAAAAAATCACAGTATCGCAATGCTGAAATGTGCATTGTGGACTCATGATAATGCATCGTGGGGAATGATCTCTCTATTAATTATTATAATTAATGTATCACACAGTTAGTAATATAATATCTGTTAAATATGATATTAATTGTGTTCAGTGGAGGTGTAGCAATGCATAGAATATATTTTTTAAATGTTACTTTGCATAATGGGAATGGGGGCTGCAGATGATGAACACAGGGCACCTGGTGGTCTAGTGGTTAGGGAGTTGCGTCTTGTGGTTGGAAAGCTGTGGGTTCAAATCCCAGGATTGCTTGTGGCACCACTGAGGTACCCTGAGCAAGGTACCGGCCCCACACACTGCTCCCCGTGCGCTGTGTTCCTGGCTGATCGCTGCTGGGTTAAATACAGAGGAAGAATTCTGTGTTGTGGTGTGTTCAGGTTTGAGCCCTACTAGTTACCTTCAGCTGCAACTGACTACTGAATTTAGTGCCTCAGTACTACTGACCTGTTAGCTTTCTGCTTTGTTGTCTTTCTTCAGTGAAAGCTAGTCCAGACCATAAGAGTCTGTTCAGTGCAACCAGCAGTGGCCTAAATTCTGTATCTGGTTGCATTTTACAGGCCCAGATGTCAGTACAGGCCCACTGAGACGGGGTGGTTCTGGAAGACCATTTTCTACTAAATTTTGGGTGGAACATTAGTGCTACAGCAGAAACTCTTTTAACATCCGCATTTAAACAAGATGTCATTAAACCTAGTTTATGATTTGAGAAAATATCAAAATTTCAAAAACTGTACTAGTGGAGTGTCTGTAATTGTTTGCACCACACTCTTTTTTGACACTGTCTGAATGGGTGGCGGCATGTAGCGTCAGTGTTTTTTCAAATTATTATTTCTTATGACTCACAAGAAGAATCATCTATGGCAGTGGTTCCCAACCTGGGGTCCGGGCCCCAGTGACGTAACATGTTGGAGGCACCGCTGGGATGAGCAGGACATGGTCTAGCTTCTATCAAAAGTCACCCTGTTGTTACTCAGCCCTCTCAACTTACCCAGTCCGACCACATTGGATGGTGAAGTGGTAGGAGTCTAGCACAGTTGTCTGAGCACAGTTTACTTGCAATCTGAGGTACATAAAAGCTACCAGGAAAGCTGGCGCCGCCCATTCAGAGCTAACACTATCACAGACTACTACTGCCCGCGCTAGAGATCACAGGGGGGGGTGCAGAATTTTGTCTGAATTGAGTTTACCAAAATTAGAATTGTATACAAAAAATTCTTAAGGAGAGAAATGTAAAAGTGTGTGTGTGTGTGTGTGTGTGTGTGTGTGTGTGTGTGTGTGTGTCTGTTTATTTTTTGCAAATAAAAGTTTGTAATTAATCATTTTATTCTTTTTGGGCGTCTGCGGGGGTAGGAGTTGGGGGTGCTGGCTTGTCTTGGACACAGATAAATCACACAGTACAACACTAAATGCATGTCTAATGGTGCTGAGCTATATCATATGGACAAAAGTATTGGGACACACCTCTTATATAATGAATTCAGAAGGCCTCTTTACTACCAGTGAGGTCAGTCTTCATGCCCCAGGAGACCAAGACATTTTAGACAGCGCGATGCTTCTGACTTTGTGGACACAGTTTGGGGAAGAACCTTTTCTGTTCCAGCATGACTGTGTCCCAATGCACTAAGCAAGCTTCAGAAAGACCTGTTCGGATGAGTTCAGCGTGGAAGAGGCCTGACCTCAACCTCGTTCAAAACCGTTGGAATGAACTGGAACTGAGTTTGCCAGCCAGACCTTCCTGTCTAAAATCAGTGTCTGACCTCATAAATGCCCAAATTCTCACAGAAACAACCTAAAATCTTGTGGAAAGCCTTCCAAGAAGAGTTAAAGCTGTTATAGCTGCAAAGGAAGGGGAGAAGAACTCCATATTTAACTCCATATTTGAATACAATGTCCCTGTTGGTGTGATTTCAAGCATCCCAATACTTTTTTGCTGCTGAATAAGACAGTGATCTTTTAAAGAATTAACAGCCACCATATGTTCCTGCTGCTAGACGCCCAGCTGGTTCTATTAATAAAGCAGGTACATTTTTTTTCTTATTCAAATATGTGCACTTTTTTCGCCTTGAGGGCAGAAGAAAGAGTTCATTTGTGGGTTCAAATCCCTGGACTGCTAGTAGCACCAGTGAGGTACTCAGTGCTTCACTTGGGGAATGGGTTAAATGCAGAAAAAGAATTTGACACTGTGTGGAGTGTTTGTGCGTGACCATAAGGGGACGTTTTACATTTACTGTTAATAATTATCACAAAATCGACAGATATACTTTTTAACGAGTTAAATATGTAGAACTGATCTCTGTCATGGTCACGGAAAAGGTGGAAAAGGTGGAAAAATGCATCAACAAAAATCACAGTATCGCAAAGCAGAAACGTGGACATGTACTGTATTTTGCGCAACAGACTTGGCGTGTGCCTCCTCCCGACCCGTAGTCTGGTGAGTCTGAGCTGAGGATCTTCCACGTCAGTCGGATCCTGAGGAGCATCAGACTCGGATAGAGACCTGGAGGACGGAGGAGAGCGTTAAAGGTACTAAAGAGCATCACTCGGCTCTGAACTCTCACTTCAACATGACTGCTGGTGTATTTTGTATTTAAAGCGCTCTTTTCCACCTTTTTCCTCTGAGACTCTGATGGCTGTTTTCATCCACGTAGGCAGGAGGCGGCTAGGCTAACGCTAGCCAAGTTAGCACGCAGGGTCGAAAGTCCGGTATTTTCTCCTAAAAACAGGAAATTCTGCTTTATTTCAGATTCAGCAGCTTCACGAAGCTTGTCCCTGTGAATCGGGTCGATATCCGAGATATTTGTGTTCATTTTAATCCGTTTCATTGACGTTATCAAGCGATTTGCTAGCTCTATCAGTTACTAGCTGGTAAATATAACAAATGAATCAAAGTTAATTTCCTCATATTATTGTAACGTAGTTGGTTAACAGACCGCAAAAGAATAGTTTTAGTGAGCTTGATGCGCAGAGTGAGTGTTTTGTGATATGGTACACTATGGTCTTATCAGTTAAACACAGGTAAGGGTTTCAGTGACGTGCATTAACACCTTTGTACACTACTCTTGGACAAAAGTATTGGGACAGACCTGTTTTGGGGATATGACACCTTACTTCTAGTGAAGGACAAACTTAATGCTTCACCAGACATTTTGGACAACGCTCTGCTTTCAATTTTTTTGTGCAGAGTGTTTGGGAAAGCCCTGGTCTATTCCAGCATTACTGTGTCCCAGTGCACAAAGCAAGCTCCGTAAAGACATGGCTGGAAGAACTTGACTTGCCCCATCCAACACCTTTGGGATGAACTGGAGTGGAGTGTCCAAAATCCGTGCCTGACCTCATAAGTGCTCTACAGAATGAATTGACACAAATTCCCACAGAATCCCCAAAAATCTTGAGCTGCACAAGGGAACCAACTCCATATTAAAGTCAATGTATTTGAATGCAATGTCATTAAAGTCCATGTTGGTGTAATGGCCAGGCGTCCCAATACTTTTGTCCATATTGTATGTCACTGTTTTATTCATCCATGCTTTTTCACCCTTCTTTCAGAAAATCACACAACCATAAACGCTGCCTGGTGTCTCCGATAGGGACGAGGATCTGTCTGGCACCATGACGGCTGCGGAGAATGTGTGTTACACCCTCATCAATGTACCAAGCGACTCGGAGCCCCCATCAGAAGTCAGCCTTAAAACTGACTTGGGTAAATCAAGTGCACTGTGGTTTCGTTTCCATCACCTGCTAAGTTTTACAGGCGATGTCAGTTCAAGATTGCTGGAGGTTTTGGGGTTTGATTGGTTGTTTTTTTGTGTTACAAAAACAGAAAAGGGGGAGATAAAAGCCAAGACGGAGGCTTTGAAGAAGGTGATCATCATGATCCTGAACGGTGAAAAGCTGCCAGGCCTCTTGATGACCATCATCCGGTTTGTTCTCCCTCTTCAAGATCACACCATCAAAAAGTTACTACTGGTCTTTTGGGAGATAGTGCCCAAAACGACTCCGGATGGCAAGCTTTTGCAGGAGATGATCCTGGTCTGCGATGCCTACAGGAAGGTATTTGTCAATTCTTTGTGATTCCTTGTACTTTCAGGTGATCTTCTAGGGACTAATGTTTAATTAGCAAGCTCTAAAAATACTGATTTGTTTGGCCCAGGACCTGCAGCATCCCAACGAGTTCATCCGTGGCTCTACTCTGCGCTTCCTGTGCAAGCTGAAAGAGTCTGAGCTGCTGGAGCCACTGATGCCAGCCATACGCGCCTGCCTGGAGCACCGGCACAGCTACGTGCGTCGCAACGCTGTGCTTGCCATATATACTATCTACAGGTTGGTCGATCTGATGGATGCATCACAAAGCAGTTTTATTATTGGTTTGCAACCAGAGGAAATGTTTTTTTTTCCCTGTGTGCGTGCATGGGTTTGTCATAAGTGTGTTCATCAATTTTGTTGTTCAGCAGCATTGAACTAGTATTTCTACTAATGCTGGGCAGTAATATTTGGTTTAAACACTTTAAACTAGTAAGGAGCTTTCTAACAGCAGAGTTCTTTTAAAACAGTTACAGTTCAAATATTACTGTAAATCTCAACTTTAATATTAATGTAATCAAATGTAAAACCAAAGCTGTTTTTACCATTGCAGGGCATTCACATTTTATCAAGCTTGTTATAGAAAGGTCCAGAACATGGAGGCGGAAACATTATAGCAGTTGTAAAAGGGAGCAACTCCACATAAAAATCTGTGAATACATTTTCTTCAAAGTCACTGTTGGTGTTTTGGTCATGCGACCCAATACTTTTGTCCACGCAGCACTGTAGATCCCAGCTGGTTTTTGCAGGGGGTCAGATGTCCAAATAATATGGACAAAAGTAATGGGACGCATGACACCCGCGAAAACCAGCTGAGACAGACATAAAATGTCTGTGTGTAGACCTGCATGCTGTGTGCACTCAAGACCACAAACAAGCAAGAAGCTTTCAAAATAAAAGGATTAAAAAAAACCTGCGTTAACGTGATCAGTGGGTAGGATACTTGCCTCTGGACCAAGAGGTCATGTGTTCGAAACCTACCTTCAGCACCACCACTGGGTCCCTGAGCAAGACCCTTAACCCCAAGTTGCTCCAGGGAGAGACTGCCCCCTGTAGTTAGGGAATGGAAGTCGCTTTGGATAAAAGCGTCTGATAAATGCCATAAATGTAAATAAAATAATTGTCAGCATTAAGTAAATAATGCGTTAACATGATAACGTGCCCAGCCCTCATTTTTACTTTTGTTTTTGTCTCATTCTTCCCTTTCTTTATTCAGAAACTTTGAGAATTTGATCCCTGATGCTCCAGAATTGATCCATGATTTTCTCGTAAATGAAAAAGATGCAAGCTGCAAAAGAAATGCTTTTATGATGCTGATCCATGCTGACCAGGTATGTAGCACCGCAGTGAGAGTAACAACACTCAGCGTGTCCAGGTGCAGATTTGAGTGCAAACATAGTCATTGTGCTTCAATCTGTTTCCAGGATCGGGCCCTTGACTACCTAAGTACGTGCATCGATCAAGTGCACACTTTTGGAGACATTCTTCAGCTGGTCATTGTGGAACTAATCTATAAGGTGCAGCATTTCAACCACCTTTGTATATAAAACTTAACCTTGTGTTCCTAGTTTGGGGCAAACTGTTGGACATGCTGCTGTAAGAGAAGCTCTAATGTATTGTTTTCAAAATGGACAGGTGTGTCATGCAAACCCCTCTGAGAGAGCGCGCTTCATTCGGTGCATCTACAATTTGCTGCAGTCCTCCAGCCCCGCTGTAAAGTATGAGGCAGCAGGCACACTTGTCACCCTCTCTAGTGCACCCACTGCCATCAAGGTACTGTGTGGTATTCCCTGTTGTGTCAAACGATCATTCATTAATTTGACCTTTATAACCTTAATTGAACCGTTCTTGCTCGTGTGTGTGTGTGTGCTTTCAGGCTGCTGCTCAGTGTTACATTGATCTGATCATTAAAGAGAGCGACAACAACGTGAAGCTGATAGTCCTTGACAGGCTGATCGAGCTGAAGGAGCACCCGACCCACGAGCGTGTTCTGCAGGTACAGATAGGGCCTGCACTGGATTGTGTGTTATTGGCAGTGCATAATAAGCCCTGAGGTGACTAACTGTGCTCTTCCATTCTCAGGATCTGGTGATGGACATCCTGAGAGTCCTGACAACCCCTGATCTGGAGGTACGGAAGAAAACACTGCAGCTGGCCCTGGACCTGGTGTCGTCCCGTAATGTGGAAGAGGTCAGTCTCGTCTGTGTTGCTGATTGTTTTTCTCTTTTATTTATTGACTCATTGAAAGGAAGTGAAAGTTAGTTGTCCGTTGAGCATGCAGTCCATAGTCCTTCATATTCCTTCAGTCTTGGTCTTCAGTAAAGTACCACTGTTTTGGCAGCTGGTGATTGTGCTCAAGAAGGAAGTAATCAAGACCAATAACGTGACGGAGCACGAGGACACGGACAAGTACAGGCAGCTTCTTGTGCGCACGCTCCACTCCTGCAGCGTGCGCTTCCCTGATATGGCTGCCAACGTCATCCCAGTGGTGAGTTTGCACCAATGATGTTCTGAGAGATTCTGCACGTGATGAAACACTTTTTATTTGATAGTAAGTTTATTAAATATAATGAATGAAAAAATGGGAGAACAAACTTCATGTCAGACAGAGGCTGCTACAGCAATAATGTAGGGGTTACAGGCCTAATATGGGGTGCTGGGTAGGACACTTGGCTCTGGACCAAGAGGTCATGGGTTCGAATCCTACCTTCAGCACCACCACTGGGTTCCTGAGCAAGACCCTTAACCTCAAGTTGCTCCAGGGAGAGACTGCCCCCTGTAGGTAGAGAATGGAAGTTGCTTTGGATAAAAGCATCTGATAAATGCTGTAAATGTAAAATGTAGGGGAACAGTAATCCCCTGCTTTTCGTGATGGTTATGTCCCAAGAGCACCTGCGTATACCGGAAAAATCGTGTTGTGTTTTGGTAAAAAAAAAAAAAAACAAACTATTTTTGTAGTGTAAACCTCAAATATGCTCCCAGAACACTAATTTCATGTTAAACTCAGTACAATGCATTACCCCTTAAAGAAAATGTAAAGGTAAATAATCAGAAAACTTTATTGCTTAACAAAATCATTAGCATTAGCAGCGAAAACAAACACTCGTACACAAAAGAAACATTGAGAACTTTTTCTACCCACCTGTTTAGACCGAGCACAGCTTACTTTAAAACACTAAGATACGAGGACAAGACACGGAGCAGTCATGCTACATGCTGCAGCAGCTGCTGCTTCTTTTTATGGTGGTTCACAAGTTTTCAGTGTTTGGTTTTCAGAAAAGTCTGCGTTAGGCTGAATCCGCGTAAAACTGAGGGGTTACTGTAATACATGAGGATGGAAAGAACCGGTTTCATATTAGAAATGTATGCCTCTGAGGTTGTTTTTTTTTTTTTAATTCGTGACATTCGTGAAACTTTTAACGAGACGCCACAGTGGGGCAATGTGTGGGGAATATAAAAGTCTGTTAAATGATCATTTCGAGTCGGAGTGGAAATGTTATGTTGAAACATCTTTCAACAAATTGAGCGTCAAAATTCTTTTGACAATTTATGCATAAAAATCTTGAACAATGCGTCCGTTACCAAGCACTAATGTCCTGTTATTGCGTCAGGCAGCAGATTTTAAATATATTTTGTAAAAAACAAAGTAAACCTAAATGAAAACGATTGCTGTTCAGTGTTCTTTTCGTCCATTTCGTCCGTATTCGACGCCAGACAGACTGTTGTGACTGAGATCTTTGAGGTTACAGCTTGCTTGACTTTCCCCTCGGCTCAGAATAGTTTATCGGTCAGTTCATGTTTGAAGTGGTCATTTGCGAAAGCTGATAAAAGACGCCCTTATCATGGACCGCTCTTCACACTTGGGGTTTTCCAGCACGTTCTGAACTATAAGTGCATCACAGTCATGACAAATGCCAGTGGTGTTCTGGAACGGACACACACACACACTACAGAGAGTTTTGTCATTAACTGTGCAGTTGTCTGCTTTTCCTGAAAAATGAAAGAAGTGAATTTTTCATTTGAATTAGTGAATTAATTAAAAAATTAATTAATTAAAAATTCATCTAATTTTATAAACGTATTTTTTTGTCCACCAGAGCAGATCTAGAATCAGTAATTATATCCGTAATTATATTTTCTTGCAAGAATCATGAATCACAGATTGATTGCCACCAAATCTGTGGATATTTCTCAATTTTATTTTTCTTTTTGAGACAGAATATGTATAATAGTGTATCAGATGTCGTTTTTTTTTTTAATGTAATGGTGTGTGTGCGCTTCTCCGTCTCTCTCTGTCTGCCCCCCCCCCATCCCCCCCCTTCCTCAGCTGATGGAGTTCCTGAGTGACACAAACGAAGCCGCTGCCGCTGACGTGCTGGAGTTTGTGCGTGAGGCCATTCAGAGGTTCGACAACCTCCGGCCTCTTATCATCGAGAAAATGCTGGAGGTTTTCCACTCCATCAAGACCGTCAAGTACGTCTCACTATACTGCAGAAACTTCCTTTTGCAAAAGAAAAAAAACTATTACAAAAATTTTCAGTAATTAAAAAAATTACAAAAATGTGTTTGTGGTTTATTAGTTTAATATAGAAAGAGGTAAACAAAAACTTGAATCATAGATATTTTTAACTAAACCACTTTCACACAAGCAAACACATTTGATACTTGATAATATTGGAGAATATGGAGCAGGGGCAAATATTCAGGCTTTTTAAAATTATCAGTATCATTTTAATTTTTTTGTCTGTCTCGGCATCCGTGGGGGTGTGGGATTGCGTCTTCTCACCCCCACTAGCAAATATATTTCATGTTTGACATGTACACACACGTACACACGTACACACACACACACACACACACACACACACACTGATACACGCATTTACACAATACACACAGTAACAGAGATGATCGGGGCTTTTGGTGTATCTGTACCCTTTATTTATTTATTTTTATTTATTTATTTTATATATATATATATATATTTTTTTTTTTTTTCTTGTTTTTGCTCGTTTGTTTAACTGTAGCAGTTTGGCAATATGTTGAGTGTATATATATACATGTGTATATATATATATATTTATTGTGCTCTATCCCTTGTTGGTTTGTGCCCCCTCATCCCCCTTATCCCCCCATCCCCCCCCCTTTTTTATTTATATATATACATATATATATTTTTTTTTCTCTCTCTCTTTTTTTACAATAACAAAACAAAATAATAAATATAT
>JBBJLR010097074.1:0-10178 GCA_037577145.1 Brachypetersius gabonensis | reverse complement strand
CTATAACTCCTCCCACTGTCACCCACCCATCAGACTCTATAACTCCTCCCCCTGTCACACACCCACCATCAGACTCTGTAACTCCTCCCCCTGTCATACACCCACCATCAGACTCTATAACGCCTCCCCCTGTCACACACCCACCATCAGACTCTATAACTCCTCCCCCTGTCACACACCCACCATCAGACTCTATAACTCCTCCCCCTGTCACACACCCACCCACCCATCAGACGCTATAACTCCTCCCCCTGTATGAAGTTCTAATGAAATTGGCATTCCTTTACAGTTCTAAAACACAAACAGAGGCTTCAGAAGGAAATTCATGTTTAATGAGCCTCACATGAAAGATTACAGTCAAACACATTAAAGCTGCTGAAAACCAAATGTTCATGTTTATCAAACACATTTAAAAAACACACCATAAGGTTCTAATAAAACTGGCCTCCGGAATAAAGTTCTAATCACATTAGAACTTAGAAATGAACACGTTTTCCAAATACATGCTTGATCAACACCCGGGGTACAGAAACGTTAATATTGATTTAATATTGATTTAATATGATATGCAGGTTCAGTGTCTGGCCCGCTGGGACGTCCCCTGTCCAGACTCCGCCTCCAACTCCGCCCATCCTCTCATCACCCTGCAGCGCCTCCAGAAGGACTCGCTGTGCGGCTGCAGCACAAAGTCATACAGCAGAGCAGCAGCCACGCCCGCAAACAGGGGCCCGACCCAGTACACCTATACACACACACACACACACACACACACACACACACACACACACACACACACACTACATGTATTTGGTAGACAATTATGTATCATTTTTGGCATTTGGTGAGACTAGTGATATATTTAGTGGACACTGATGGTGTGAAAATTTGTTAGAGAATATTGGTGTTTGGCAGAGAGTGCCGGTGTTTGGCAGAGTGCGCGGGTTTGATGGAGAATGATGGTGTTGGTTGAGAAATGGTGATGTTTGGAGATGAATGTTGGTATTAGGTGGGAAATGATGGTCAATAATGTGATTATGATGTGATTGTGATGTGATTATGATGTGATTGTGATGTGATTGTGATGTGATTGTGATGTGATTACGATGTGATTAGTGATGTGATTTTGATTATGATGTGATTGGGATTATGATGTGATTGTGATGCGATTAGTGATGCGATTAGTGATGCGATTAGTGATGCGATTTTGATTATGATGCGATTATGATTATGATGAGATTTTGATTATGATGCGATTCGAATGTGATTCGATTTTCATTATAATGCGATTTTGATTAGTGATGTGATTAGTGATGTGATTAGTGATGTGATTAGTGATGTGATGCGATTGTGATGCGAGTGTGATTTTATTATGTTGTGATGTGATTGTGATGATGTGATTATGATTGTGATGATGTGATTGTGATTGTGATGATGTGATTGTGATGATGTGATTGTGATGATGTGATTGTGATGTGATTGTGATTACGATGTGATTACGATGTGATTACGATGTGATTACGATGTGATTACGATGATTAATGTTGTTCACTGAATGTTTTTGGTGGGCAGTGATGATATTTGCTGGAGGATGATGGTGTCTGAAGAATAATGTTTTAAATGAATGCTTTGTTGTAATGATCCTTAATCAAAATGTTCAATTATGCAAACAAATCAAAAGTCTTCTGTAGATAAAAATGTTTTTACTGAATAAAACACATTCAGTCAAACAGGAAGTCTGAAGATGTAGATCTGCCTCACCCAGTGGTTTTCAAACTGGCTCTTAATGGCTGCGGGTCCAAAGGAGCGCGCAGGGTTAATCCCGCAGCCCGTAAAACTGATCTGAAATAACAAGAAAGCGGTTTTAAAAACCGTCTAGACGTTCCACACCTTCTCACCTGTCCGGGCAGATCACGGGTTTCATGAAACCACTTCAGAAAACTAAGCAAAGTTTAAAGTTTCCTGACCAGCTTAAAAACTAATATCTGAGTTTCTCGTCTAAATATGAATGAACAGCTTAATGATTGAACAAATGTACAAAAACAATAAACAAGATCAGTTTCAATGAACTGTATGAATGATTAATCTTAAAATCAAACCAGGACTTCGTAACTTCGTACAGTAGAATAAAAAACGTAAAAAAGCAAGAAGCTCCAAATCCATCAGACACATGAACTGCAACAGTAAGAAAGCGGCTTTGCTCTCTTAACTTGCTATCAGACGTTTTTAAAAACTTTAGATTTTTGAAGTTCATGTCCATTTTAACAGCACCGTTGTTCTTTTTTTTTTGGAGTGACCCAATATTTAAGATGTGATTTTAGAATATAATTGGTCAAAGACCTTTTGAAGCATTAGAAAGAATTTGATTGATTGCTCATTTCTGTTTACAGCTCCTTATTACTCTTAGTAGAAACGTTTCAGGGAACCTTTTTAAAATAAATATTCCGTTAAAAAAGTCACATAATGGGATTTTAGTTGTTGACTCAATCTGAACTCATTTTGCAGTTTTTACACAGAGAAATTAATGGTGCAAGTCTTTCACAGAATTGTGAATATACAGCATAAAAAAAGCAAAAAAATACTTCTGAAACCTGACAGAAAGTCTACATCTCAAACATAAAACGTTCCATAATCTGACATTACATATTCACCTCTGATGAATGTTAACTTAAGTTAACTAAGTTACTAATTATTTTAATTCAATTATTCTTGCTGTTGGATTTGTACTCGGTTCATGTTTTAGCTGAATTCCGACAGACTGAAAAGAAAGAAAGTTTGTAACATTTTTCTGAACAAATGAAAAGAATAGTAACATTGTTCTGTTAACTTACAAAAAGATAGTCAATAAATTTACTAAAGATAGAAAGCTGACTTACTAAAAGAAGGTGAATGAATGTAACTTTAAAATAAGCTTGATTAGATTTTTTGAATGCACATCACTGCCCACCGCACCTTTATATACATATACAGAGTTTAAATTCATATTTAATATTTATACCTTATACTTTTTACTTCACTGTTTCCTTTTGCACCAAGTTGTTTCTTATACTGCCAATGAAGAGCTGCAGTGTTTTATTGTTCCTGCAAAAGTGACAATAAAGATCTATCTTTCGATCTCTTTACTAAAAAGTGGGGTTTACTGAACTTAAGAAAATAAGAATGTTAACAGTGTGTCAACAGCACTATTAAACAATTAAGACAAAAATATAAATGTTAAGGCAAAACTAAAATTAAGGCAAAAATGTTCTTTTGAGTAAATATTTAGAGTTTAGAGTCTATAGCGCTGATTTTGTAGGTTTTTTACTGATGTTTTTAAAGAATGATGTGACAAAAAGGTAAGCTGGCTTGGAATGATCCCTTAACCAATGCAGCTATGATACAAATATAAACTACCCACCAAAAGTACTTTTGGACATTTCATTGAACATTTTAAGAATTTTTGTAACAAAAAGGAGGATAAACGTCTTGTTTTTAGTCAGTTTATCAGCATTAAGATTTGATCCCTTTAAAAATAATTTTTCACCATATGTAGCATTTTAAAATCAATATAAAGTATTTTAAAACCAATATGAAGTATTTTAAAAGCAATATGAAGTATTTTAAAAGCAATATGAAGTATTTTAAAAGCAATATAAAGTATTTTAAAAGCAATATGAAGTATTTTAAAAGCAATATGAAGTATTTTAAAAGCAATATGAAGTATTTTAAAAGCAATATGAAGTATTTTAAAAACAATATGTAGTATTTTAAAAACCTTTTCCTGGATGCTGCAGTTATTTTTTTAGTTAATTTGGAATAATATATGGCTCTATTATCTTACATTTTAAAATTAAAATCTTTTTCTAACTTTAAGCAATTTCCTCAGCACAGTTTTCCAATTCTGATTCTGATCAATTATTTCAAAATGTAGAATTAAGCTTATATCCAATAAGGTTTCGTTCCACATCTAGATGTCCCGAATGAGTCCTGAATGAGTCCCGAATGAGTCCCGAATGAGCCCCGAGGAGAACATCATACTTACTGCTGCTAGGTGGCCCAAACCCACAGAGAGCCCGATAGCGAGGGGCGCCGACCCGGTCACGTCATTTCGCCGACTGTCAGTCGCAGCAAGAACACACAGCACCAGCTGGAACGTCGCCAGGAACTCGATTCCTAAAGCCTGAACTGGAGTCAGATTTTGGGCCAGCTGTGTTGGAGAAATCACAGGAATCATTAATCACTGCCAGTCCTGTGCTGCTTCAACGCACCTCACTCAGTTCATCACCAAACCTTCACCCATTTACAAGCAGGGCACCTGGAGCAGGGACCAGTTTCACCATGTAGACCTCTTCATCTTCACAAACCTCCTGAAGACTCTTCTGTTCAGAGAGAACCTGCTCTCCTGAGGTTCTGCTCTTCTATCGGAGTAATCTTCCTGCACTACTCCCTTTTAAACCTTTAGCTCTCCTCTGTTTCTGAATCTTGAATATTTTCTCATAAGTTCAGCATCTATCCTGCTTTAATACAGATTTTAAAATGTCCATATTTATATTTCTAGATTTTATACTCTACATTTGAACACTGAACTGTGATCTAGTTTATTCTACTCTTTTCTGAATTTTTGTACTGTCCAGTTTCTGCTGTGACGAAGCAAATGGGACGAATAAAGGTTCATCACTCCACTAAAGACGCCGTCCTGAACTGAAGGGCTGTTAAAGGAAGGGTCTAAAATGTGGAGAACTCCAGAACGAAACCAGAGCCAAAAAGCCAAACGGACTCACCGCGTTGGTCCCGATTTTGCCCGTCAGGCTAATTTGGGACACGATGGCGCTGGCTGCGACCGCACCGAGCATCTGAGCAAGAACATAAAGAGCCGCCTTCAACGCACTGATCTGGCAGCTGACCAGCATGCCCAGGGTCACGGCCGGGTTCAGGTGGGCGCCGCTGATGTGGCCCAGGCTCTGGGCCAGCGTGGCGATGGCCAGCCCGAAGGCCAGCGCCACCTTCACCTCCTGGTCCGGGTTGCTGCTGTTCACGTTGCCGACGGCGGACGTCAGGCCTATGAAGATGAAGAGGGTCATCCCGACAAACTCTGCGACCACAGCCCGCCAGAACGTGGCGGACCTGAACTCCTGAGGCATGCTGTTCTCCTGACTGTCCTCCGCAGGCCTAGCGACTGACCCACACTGCTGGCTAAGCAGACACTTATAACCCCGCGGCGGGACGCCAAGAGGAAGCTAGTTTTAGCAAGACAGCCACAAGCCTGGAAGGAGCCAACGGCCGTTAAACTGGTCACACACTTAAAGACCTAAAGGCTCATTAATGGGCTGCAGTCGTTTACAGCTAATCTACAGATACACACAAAAAAGACAGAACTGATCATTTGAGCATTTTTTTCAGTTTCTAAATGGAGAGAAGGAAAACAGCAAGTTAATGTTCAGGTTAAACTCAAGTCCAGGAAAGTTGTTTTCCAAAAATAAGGGACTTCAGAAGCTTTAAAATGATGCAACCTGCTAGTTTAGGGCAAACGCCTCTACAGTTGCTAGACACAAGACAGCAGAGTGAGATTCTGGAAACATTAGATCTTTAAAAACTCAACTAGAACCTGTTTTTAATTAGAACCTCTGCTTAGTGATCTATCCAGTCGGCCAGACTCTTACTGTGGCTTGTTTTGAAGGCGTCCACTCATTAGAAACCAGAAACATTCAGAAAGAATAAAAAGCCGACGGCAGCACCGTCGTTCAACTGGCAAGAGATCAGACATTTCAGGTCAAAATCAAGTTTATTTTTCCAGAGGATAAATGGAGGAAACCTCATTACAGGCATGGACTGATGCGGCTGGACACTGGAGGTCAGTACGGTTTCTCCGTTTGCTCTCCAGCAGCTTCCTCAAGTAGAGGCTCAGTTTCTGCAGCCAGCTCTTCCACACCATGACACCAGACCTTCAGCCGCTCGGCCAAGTTCGAGCCCCGGGGGGAAAGAGCGAAGTCGTAGAGGAGCGCCGCCAGGATGCCGCCACTCAGCGGACCAGCCCAGAACACCTGAAGACGAGAAGAACAGTCAGGAACACTCAAAGGTCTGAGCGAAGATCAAAAAGGCCCAGGGAGCTGGACCCCAGCCTTCTGCTGCGAAGGCAGCAAGGTTAAAGTCACTAGTCCCACAAGTGGATTATACACCAACCAACCAGCTACTGGCTCTTTTTCCTTAAAGGATGGAATCAGCACCTCAAAATAGTGACTTCTGGTAAAAAGTGACACTTTTGAAACCAGTTCCTGAATTTGAATAAAATGTAGCTCAGGAAAAGCCACTGTTTGCCACAGGAAGGTAGGACAACCTTTGAGGAATCAAGTCACTGAGAGCTAATTACTTACTGAGAAATTGTATAAAGAACTTAAGTTTCAAAATCTGAGTACCATTAGGTCACCAGCACTAAACCACGGACACACATGGTCAGTTTCATGACGGCCAAATTCTCCATTCAACACTTTCAAAAGTTTAGTTGTTAGTATTTAATGGATTACAAACATGTTTCAACCCTTAGAACACAGGCATGCTGGGGCAGAACATTGATAAACCATCAAAATACAGCAGAAACAGCTCAGTCCCCCCCCGGTGTGGGTTCTCCAGGTGGCAGGAGTCACGCAGAGCTTTGTTCGGGGTTCCTGTGTAGAAGCACTACAAGGGTTTTAAAAACGGCAGCCCAGTGAAAGTGGCTCTAGATTTTAGAGATGATGACAGTAAACAAATAAACTAGGAATATAAACTCCACTAGAAGAGTAACTTGGTACAAGGTTAAGTTTCATCAGCAGTCGGGTGGAAAGAGACACGAATAGTTGTGCTAATGATCAGCAGTTGCTCAAAATGCACGAGGCTTGAGAACAAGACTCTGGTTTAAGAGCAGGATTATAAAACAGGAGTTCAGCTTTAGTCTCGTCCAGAAGACTCTGTTGGAGAGACACTGAATCAGTCTTCAGATCAAAGCTCACCCAGTGATTCTCAAAGTCGACGGAGACCACGGCTGGACCGAAAGATCTCGCAGGATTGATTCCACACCCAGTAAAGCTGATCTGTGGAGAGGATTCACACAGTTACTGAACATAGAAGAGAGTCCAGAACCTTTTGTTGAGAAAGAACAAAAAACCTTAACCATGCATTTCAAAACTTTCAAGAAATAAGGAGAGACTCTTGCAAAAAAGCTGAACACTTTAAAGGTTCCAGAACGGCTTTGAGATTCCTGTAATGACCTTTGGTGACCCAGAACCCTTGATTTAGGTTCTCTAAATAAAAACAACCACATTAAGAGACTCAGTGTTTGGTTCTTGGAGAAACCTTTGGTTGGACCAGACCCTTCTTAATTTAGAAGGTACAATAAAACAGAACCCAAACTCAGAAGCAGGGCTTCCCTGTAAAGGGCCCTTGTTTTGAAGGGATAGAGGATAGAGGAGCGTTTCAGGATGGAGCTCTTACCCCTGCGAGGTGCGCCAGTCCCACCGAGAGCCCGACCGCAAACGGAGACGAACCCGCCACGTCCAAACGCCTTTTGTCTGTAGTTGCTAGGACGCACAGCACCAGTTGGAGGGTGAGGAGGAACTCTATTCCAAAGGCTTGTCCTGGGCTGACTCCATTCAGCTGGAGGACAAAAAGGCAGCGACAGCGTTAGCATGCTAACGAAATGACCATCACTAGTCAGGCGACGTCCTTCCCTCTTCAGACTGGACGCTCCTGTTCACCCCCTTACACTGAGACTTAGTTCACTCACTTCCACCCCACAGCTCCACCACTCAGGAGCTCCACCACCTCAGTTCAAACCAAAAACTCTGAAACGCTTCAGTTTATGCTAATAGACATGATGCCAACAAAGCCTCCTTAAAATTCTATTGAAGACTACAGTGATAAAGACCCATTTCAGGTCTTAATCAAGATAAAGATGCACCCAGCGAGCGAAAAAGATAGTATTTATGGAACCCGTTTTGGAAGAGAGATTTGTGAAGTGACTAGAAGGAAGCATTAGACGTCCAGGGCTCTGCTGGTCTACAGCGAATGGCATGGGGAGGATTTTTGGGCCTGAACCCTTTTTTGCGAGGCTCTATGTTTACATAGAGAAGCCCATTCCCAGGTTTTGCTGCTCAAAAACAGCCTTCGATTATCCAATCAGAAATAAGTTACATAACGAGCAAAAGAAAACTCAACTTCAGGCAAAAGTTTGTTTTCCTCAAACATTATGGATCAAAACTGTCCATCTTTGAAAAGCGAGACTTAAATTTGACCACAGACACTCATAAGGAACGGAGTCTTCTGGATCTTCTGGTGGAGCTGAAGATCTGCTGGTCTGAGTTGAATGAAGATCAGAGCAGAGAGAGAGAAGGTTTGATCTGAAGATCTTAAACTGGGATCGGGCTGAGATTAGAGAAGCTCTTTCTCAGGAGCTGAGTTTAAGAAGAAATGCTCAGAATGATATTAAACTGATCTCAGGTCTGTTTGAGAAACAGGCTGAACAGAGATTTACTTTGAAATTTGCTTTCCTCGGGGAAGTCATGCTCACATTAACAGAAAGTTTCAGGCATTCCTTGGGGTCTCGTTAGACAAAACTGACTAAACCAAACACGTTCAGATTAGCTAGAGATGCTAACAGCCAACACCTTCACCTGGATGAGGTTTTTAAAGCAAGGATATCCAAACTGTGGCTGAAAACAGTTCTGAAACACAAACTCTGGTTTTAAAAGGCATTTAAATTCTATGAAGTCTCTCACCTTGTTCACACCGAGTGATTCAACAGCAGCCGGTCTCACTCCCAGCACAACGCCGCTAGCCAGCACTGCTCCAGCCACCTGAGCCAAGATATACCAGAGCGCCCGGCACACACTGACCTGGCAGCTGACCACCATGGCCAGGGTCACCGCGGGGTTCAGGTGAGCTCCACTGACGTGGACCAAACTCTGAGTCAGGACGGCAAAGGCCAGCCCGAAGGCCAAGCCCACCTTCACCTCCTGGTCCGGGTAGCTGCTGTTTCCATTCCCGATCGAAGCTGTGATGCCCACAAACACCACCAAGGTGGTTCCGAGCAGCTCCGCCAAGACTGCCCTCCAGAAGCCCAGAGTCCTTAACTCCCGCACCATGGCTCAACGTAGCAGCGGCTAACAGAAACCAACGGCTAATGGAAACCAGCAACACCAGCCCAGCAAAACCTCTTCTAGAGCGCTACCTGCTAGTTAACCATTTTACCAAGAGCTCTTAACAAGCTGCACCCAGGCCTCACCCTTTATAGCGAACCCTTAATTGGTCCCACCATCTGATTGGCTGATGAACGTTTGAATGCCGGTCTTAGATTTTTTTCAATCAGACTTTTGGCAAAATAGACTTTTTCCAATCTGACTCAAGCCACATAGTTTCAAATATGATGCAAATCTCTGATTTACTGTATTTTTTTCCTCACTGATCCCTTTTACACTTAACCAGAGGAAAGGAAATTTCAAATGAAGGCTCTTCTCCTCAACAGAACTGAACTCAGATCAGGTGTAAAAGTGGTCTTTAGCGGCAAACGGTCCATCCACCTAAAACCCATTCGCCTTGTTTGCCTTCATCGCTTCTGCGGGTTTATTGCAGGGTTACAGTGCAGCTCTCGGAGAGGCAGGGAGTTCCAGTTCACCCTAGCAACTGGTGAGCACTTAGCTGAAAGTGTTAGTGGTGCATAAACGGTAGCATAAGTGACCATAGCTCTTGTTATCTTTTCTAATTATTCAGTTTTGTAGCAATCAAGCGTCCCTCAGCCGCAGTAGCATCTTTTGTTCTTGTGGTGAAGTCGGTTTGAAGCAGCAGGTGATTCGGATGATTCCTGTAAACATTAGGGTGAAAAGTTTAGTCATCCTGAAACACACTCAACGCTACCGACACGAAACCTGGGAACAGGCTTGATGGCCACCATGAGAGCCACTCGTTTCCTGCAGAGCACCTTTAGATCCTGTTAGAATCATTAAAGCCATTAGGATCTCGCACACTGTGAGATAATATAATGCCATTACTGACCATTATGCATCAAGAGGAAACCACTAGAAACATTTAATGAAAAAATCCTGTGAACATTCTCCAGAGTGGTGCAACTGTCCAAGCACCCTACCCCCACAATGTCCTCTCTCTCTCTCTCTCTCTGGGTGGGTAGGGTGGTCCTCCCTCTCCCCCATCACTCAGTATAACTGTCCTCTCTC
>JBBJLR010097043.1:0-10178 GCA_037577145.1 Brachypetersius gabonensis | reverse complement strand
TAGAGAGAGAGAGGTAGAGAGAGAGAGAGAGAGAGAGAGAGGTAGAGAGAGAGAGAGAGAGAGAGAGAGAGAGAGAGAGAGAGGTCGAGTCGCCTTCAAAATGTGTGTCAGAGAGAGACTCTGTAATGTCATGGGCATGGAGGCTGAAAAGGACAGACTTCTTACACTAAAGTTCTACTCAGTTCTGAAAAAAAAAAAAGACCTTTGTCACTGTTTGTTGTGGATTAATTTAAATGAATGAAGCTGTGAATGCGACTACGCGTTCAGCACCAGCCTCTGAATCAGAAGATCACAGGTTTGACTAGACGGTGTGTACATTTTTTTTAACAACCTTTTTTTGCCCATAAAACCAAAGTGTGTGTCTCTAAACACTGGTTTTGTAGCAGCCAGGTCATTTTCTCATGGAGATGCCTTTAGTTCTAATCGGCCTGGTATCGCTGCGTGTGTTGGTGTCAGTTAGAGAAGCTACAGAAACGTCTCCTGATGAAAGACGTGTGAAGCGGAAACTGTTCCAGGACAACAGAGATTCAGCTTTTGCTGAAAATACAGGGAAAAGTCGAGGCATGTTTTTATATCCGTTGCAGTATTTTATATTTCTGCACCTTTTGGAGCAAACAGTCAAGGGTTCAGTCAACAGTCAAATCCAGAAAAGAGGATCTGAGAGGTTAAACTCATTGCTCTCTGAGCTCAGTGACTGTAATGATACCCCACAGTGACTCATCTTTTCTCACAAGCTGCATCTCACACACACACACACACACACACACACACACATTACATCATGATACATCACTGTTGATCACTGTCTCTCTTCCTTCCCTGAATCCATTCCCGGTGAAAATTGGGACGGTGGAGCTGAGAGTCTAAACTAAACGAGCTGTTCTTCAGATTCCTGAGTGATGTTTTAGAAACACTGGGTCTGTTTTTGTCTTTGTTTTTCTTTCACTACCTCTGTGAAAATATTTAGTTCCTGTTTTCGGTTGTCCTTTCTGTGAAAGTGTTTGACCAACCAAACATTTTTAACAGTCTATGCAGTAAACCTTCTTTCGTTTCGTGATGGTGCACTTCTGATCACAGTCAGAAGTGCACCATCACTGCGAAACACAACGTACTGAAAATGTGCTGGACTCTGCCTTAATTTACCCCTGAAAATACATCAAACCACTTAAATTAAGTGCCCATTAATTTGTGAACCAATCCCTTAATTTGACCTTAAAAGTGAATTTAAGGCATGAGTGTGAAACCCCTTAATCTTAAACAGTAATTCAGGAGGTTCTATATTTTAAGGGGCAAATTTGAAAATTCAGTAGTATTACTGAATCCCCTTCATTTGTGCACTTTCCACTTAATTTTCCTTAATTTCCTGGAAATTAAGCTCAAAATTAAGGTAACTTTAAGGGGTAATATTAAAGGGTTTAGTTTCATACTGCATGGAACTGCCATTCAGGTTTGAGTCCCAGCTGTGCTGTGTGCATACAGTGGGCTGTAATATCTGGTCTCTTTGTGAGAGAATGGACGGTAAGGTCCCTCTCGGCCTCAACCAATCAGTGGTCTCCGTGGTCGTAGGAAGTCAGACACCAGTGTTATCCTTTCACATCCATCTTTATGCCATGCAGGATATCACTGGACATCAAATGAAATATATTTCTTTCTTCGCAGGGATTTTATTCTATGAGGAGTTTTATGGATTATCGTTGATATACATCATCATGTTTGTGTGTGGGTAAGTGCTGCATTACAGCTTATAGTCAAATGAATGTTCACATCTTGCACCACTCTGTATGAAATCTTCCCCACCTGGAGATTAAGAAAGTATTATATTATCTTATGTCCGGTGGCCCCAGCAAGTGTTTGGGGACTTGAACCAGTTAACCAGTGGGGAAGGTCAGGTAACTTAACATTTTTTCAGACATCAAACTGATTTGATCAGTTTTTAGCCTTGCGAGAACGTAGAGCCAGGCTGAGGGTTCTGTGGAGAACAGGGGTGTAAAGGGCTTGGGCTGTTTCTCTGATGGCGTCAGAACGTTTGTGTTCATTAATGGAATCGTGAATTCAGGCATTTCAGATACAAACCTGAAAACTCTGCAAAAATATCTTGAAGCACAGCTGCTGCCATTTGAAAGAATACTTCACCAAATGCTTTAGTTTACCAGCCTTGAAATGATCTTTGTAAAATAATTGCCATGTTTTATTTAACAAACATTTAATCATTGCACAAATATCTGAATACTCTTTGGGGGCACTGTACAGGAAGTGAGAGAGATACACTCGGAATAAAAATATCTGTCTTGCATCAAGACTTGATTTGATCAAGTCAGGCTGTTTCCGTCTGTTTCTCTGCATCATTTGTTAGGGTTAGGGACCCCACAAGACCACCAGTGAGCGCTTTTTATCTGAGTGATCGGTTATTCCCAGCAAAGCGAAATTTCAGTCTGGGTGAATCGCACTAACCGGTCGGTGCACCTTGCAGATGTGAAGTTCTGATGCTTCAGAGTTTGTTAGTGATCCTCAAAGTCCCGTTTGATAAAGTAAAGATGCCAAGGGGCCAATAGCTCCTTCAGACATTTACGTAAGAAGTACATACTGTTATAAAAGCTTCCACATCGTGACTTGGGGTCGTGATGTGTGACGTTCCCTCTGTTGGGTTTTATTTATCACACTCACAAACAAAAACACGAAACAACAGAAAAAGGCACGAGGGCCTGAAACAAAAGGTATACGTAACATAGACACATGAAGAACAGGTAACAGTGAGGGTTGACCGACAGACAAGACATGAACTAAAGCACTTGAAATACAGACAGGCCAAAATCCCAAAACCAATGAGAAAATACAAACACTTACCCTAAGGCTGGGATCAAAAAACCAGACAGGACACGGTGAACTCTTTCAACTTAAAAGTCCCTCACACAAAACCGGGACAAAACAAAACCATGTTCAGTTTCACAATTACGTTTATTTTTCAAATGGCAATGTAATCAAATACAATCCACCCAGGCAGACATGAACAACTCTAAAAACACAATTCTGCCTTTCATTCTTATCTAGATAGTCCGACAACATTAAACAAACTGTATAGAATAATTTAAATTTCCATAAATATCTGCCTCAATAACTTTTTAAACGGGAGTGGTCTGTTATCATTAAAGTTAAAACAAGTGAATTGTGCACTTGTCTTTTAGAAGATCTTTTAGAAAGTAATAGTTTGTGTCACATCTACAAGTACAGAACAGCAGAACCAGATAGCAGAGCCCGATAGCATTAGAATGGTGCTACCACCATGTGGTGAAATGTGGAATTACACACATTTCACACTTTAAGACCGACTTGCGGGTCGTATGAAATCTGGCTGTGACTTTGGACACGCCTGCTCTAGTCCTTCTTCAGGTTCTGGCCACAGCACCCTGCTGGCTGTATATTGCGGGCTGATGGGTGATTCTCAGCCCAGCAATGACACTGAGGCATTTAAAAACTTCATCAGCACTATGATCAGAGGAGCTGATACGAAGGACAGTGAGTGAACAGCCTGAGAACAGACTGGGTGTGTGTATCTAACAAAATGTTAACTTTTTAAACTTGAATTTTGAACAATGTCCATCGTTCAAGTCTCCAAGACAATTTCACACAATGTAGACACTTTTTTAAAAAATGACAAAATGCATTTTGTGTTCTGACTGTGGAAACCAAGATTTGACTGGGACTGTGTTTGTTCTCAGGTGTTTGTTAGCCTTTACTGGCGTGTTTCTGATCGCAAGAACTCGACCCAAAATCAAAATGGACAGAGTCTTCTTCTCGATGGGCCAGATTTCCAGTAGGTTAAAAATAACAACAGTAACTGAAGAGTTGGGGGCTGCGAGGACGGGTCAGTAACAGTGTTCTGTGTCTCGCAGGTAAGAGGTGTACGGATAAAGTGCAGCCAGAGAAGGACAGCAAACGCGGGACTCTGGCCTCCAAACTGGTCTGCCACACCGGTGGGCAGCAAGGGGACTCTTAGAGCGCCACCTGGAGGAGGAACGGGGAGTTGCACTAATGACTAATAGAAGACGCTGCTGAGAGACATTCTGAAAGTGTGTCGGTGTTCATTACAGGCTGTATCTGGGAGAGACGAGAGACACTTGCTGTGGTAACTCAGTACTAAGGGTTGAATCTTGGTTTATAAGATTTTCAGGAATGTTCTGACTTTGCATTTGCTGCCCTTTCATTTAATCGTGATAAGTGAGTGGCCTAGACCAGCCCTTTCGGTCTGTTGGGTTCAGAGGCAGTATTTTTCATTCCCTCTGCGGCTTCTGGACCATTTTTCACCACATAGCGAAAAAAGTCTTTCAGAATACCTTCACTGTCCGTGTTGGGGAAAGATGATAGGTCGACCTGAAACAGGTAATTGGTGATTACATGAAACCCAACCTAAAAATAGCCAGGGCCATTTTTTAGTTCAGATTGAAAGTATAAACAGTATTAATAACTTTACTGTAATAGCTTTTGGAAAAGTGGGAATTTCAGATTTTTGTTTCATGCCAAGTTATAATAAACCATTGCAGAGTAAAAATGTGTCTGCTAAAATGTCTGAGTTGTGGCTTTATTGTTTCCCTGACTCTGATTAATGACCGAATTCACCTGGTTCACCTGCATCTGTAAGCAGTCAGTCCAGCATGGTGTGAAAACCCACAAATGAAAAACATTATCAAACTAAACAGGAGTCAACACATGCACATTTACAGTCATTTTATTCATCACTGCATGTAACCATATTCTCAACCAAAAATGATCCAACTCATTTTATAATGTATAAAAAAAATCAAGTTTAACCAAGAAGGCAACCAAAAAAATCTGCCCTTAAGCTTTATGTTCAACAAAAGCAAGTTTTCTTTTCCCCTCAGAAGAATATGAAGGGGGATTATATAAAAATTAAACACTCATCTATTGTCATTATACATAAATAAAAGATAGCATCACTGCAGCAAGGCACAAACTCTGAGGAAATCAGAGTTTAAACCCCATCACTCCATGCACTCAAGTCTAATCACTGGTCTGTGAGGTGAAGCCCAGTCTGAGGGGACTTTCCAGTGTGAAAGGTGTCTCATTCATCTAGAAAAACAAACATATATTCAGTTTTGTGTTGCAAAGTTTTTATGGCCTTAGCCTCATTTAGTCCTGCAGTTTTAGGCTTGGTGCGGTGACCCTGCAGTGCTTTAAGCCTCTAGGTGGAGCTGTCTGGTAACACTGTAGTGCCTCAGGTCGCAAGGTGGAGCCCTGCGGTGACCCTGCGGCGCCTCAGGCCACTAGGTGAAGCCGTGCGGTGACCAGGCAGTGCCTCAGGCCTCCAGGTGGAGCTGTGCATAGCGGTACTGCAGAGAGGAGGGGTTGCGCAGAAGCACAGTGCCTCGCTGATCCGCTGGCTGGGCTGACAGCATGTGCAGGAGTCCTGAAAGGCTCACGAACCCCAGAGCCTCGCCGCCGCCTGAGGACAGGGAGAAATCCCCCTGCGTCACCCAGCCCAGGGTCACCCGGGAGCAGTGTGAGGTCACACTGGGGAGGGGATCCGGCCACAGTCCCCGCACCAGTCCCCCCGACGCACCAGAACTAGACTGAAGAGCAGGATCCTGACAGACAGAAGTGCTGGGGCCTTCTGGGGATCCAGATGCTTCTGGCTGCTCATCTCTGGGGCTGAAGTCTTGTTTCTCCTTAGAGGCAGGGCTGGACTCTTCTGTTACAGAAGCAGGCGCGCAGTCTTGTATCTTCCTAGGCGAAAGGCACTGTGCAGGAGATTTGTTTCTCTTGCTCTTCTTCATGAGACTCCGGAGGTGGTCTCTGTGTCTGGGCTCTGAGGGGCCACTGTACCGGGGATCTCCTCGCAGCTGCTGCAGGTCATCAGTCGTGGGGACACACAGAATGGCATGCAGCCCGGGCAGCCCCTTACCCAGCATACACACACGCACCCACACCAGACAGCCACGCCACTGAGCGCGCAGCGCCACTGCAGCCGCGGGGCTCAGCGAGGAGGTGGGGCTACCACGAGAAACTTTCTGAGCACATCCAGAAGTTGGACGACACCAGACTGACAGCTGCCTCAGGACCTTACGGCTCCTGCAAAGACAAAAAACAATGAAACCATCTGCAACCTTCATTACAGCTGCACAATCTCACATTACCACAGGAAACCAGAGTGTTATGTGTTGGTATTTCATTGACAGAACTGTATTAGGTGCTCGCCAACAACGAAATATTAGGAAGTCCTTTTTAACAGCTTGGGTACCTCAGCACAGTGATGGCAGGGGGCGTGGTTTCTCCCTCCATTACAGCTGGCTGGGTCTCTCCGTTCACGCCATCATGTTTCACGATCTCTTCCCACTCCTCTGCCAGCTGCTGCCACGGGCACCGGAAAGGCGCGAGGCAGCCGTGTTTAACATAGTTTGTGCGTTTGGAGGGAGGACGCCTAAAAACAACAGATACCTGAAGCATCACCAACATGATCAAGATAACAAAACAACAACAAAAACAAAAAGAGAAGCTTCATACTAAAGCGGTTTTGGTTTGAGTTGGTTAGAAACTAATCTTTAATCTGTTCACCAAACTTGTTAAAGTACAACAAGTCTGTAGAGGATCATCGCAGTGAGTCATTTTTTCATCACCCTGACACACAGAAACTCTCACCATAAAAGTTTATCTTTACACTGCAGCCATCAGCAACTTTACACTTTAGCAGAAAAATCCTCCAGATAACTTTTCACTTTGCAGCCCATTTGATCCGACTCTGAAGACCAGACTGACAGCAAGCCTTCATTCACTCTAGCCAGCAACCATGAACAACTAACTCGACGTTAATCAAACAGGATACAGCCAGAAATACAAAATAACTGATATGAAAAGACTGAAATAGCTGAGCTTAACTTGACGTTACAGATTTACAGCTGTAATGCAACCTGTTTGAATGGTGGAGAGAATCGCTGTTATTAAAACATATCTGGTACAAAACCTGAGGCTATTTTGCTTTACTTTTTAAATGTATTTTGTTGAACTGTTGTATGAAAGCAATAAAAACTCAGACTTCCTGCTCTGCACCTCTTAAAGGTTTCCAGCAGTTCGGCCTCTTGCTGCTCCTGAAAGCGAGCACCTGCAGGGCAGTCTGGGAAATCATGGGGGAAGTGGGGGGCACATTTATTCTGGGAGTGTTTCAAACTCATTCGAAGACCCCCAACACGCACACCACGGTATACCTGTCACACACAAAAACAGTCATTTAAGATTCACACATTAATTTACAGCAGAACACCAATAAATTTACTGATAGTTTAATAAGGTTTATAGTACATACACTGAAACAACACTACAGGGGTGACACTGTCACCGTAACCCTACTGAGTAAGGAAACAGGCTGGACCACAATAAACAGGCTGAGAGCTACACAAAGTCTGTTCTCACCAGAGGCACCCAGAAGGCCATGCCCCAGCCCTTGGGCAGCAGCAGGTCCCACCCAGAGCCCCAGCCCTGACGATCCTCCCCTCGCTGTTTCCCCGCCTGGTGAACCAGCAGGATGGGCACTCTGCCCTGGGGAGGGGTCGGCAACCGAGAGCCTGGCACCAGCAATGCCCTTTTCATCTTGTTCAGATGCTGAAAGACACAAACACACTCACTGATGTTGAGACTACACCAACACGAAGCGTGATCGCGTGGCTGCTATAAAACCATTTGGAGACACAGATATAGGTTTTATGGGCAAAAAACAGTTAAGTGTTTATAAAAAAAAAACCCTGCTGCCCAGGCAGTCTCGAACACAAAGTTTTGGTTCTGGAACTGGCGCTTTACCTGTTGCACCACTGGGGGGCAGCATTCACAACAGTCAAACATACAGCTAAATTTTAGCCTATTTTATTAGTGGCTCATCTGATTGAAAACTACAAGAGATTGAAAAACACCACCACACTGGATGTCAACTGATGTTTTTAAGTGGGAACAATACTCAGATTTCAAAAAGAGGAGAGGCAGCTAGCTCCAAAAACGTGTGGAATAAAAGTATTAATAATCCTTAGAATAATAAAACTGATGAACAATAGACTGCACTATAAAATGTACGAACGGTAGAAGTATGAAGGCTGGAGTACCTGCTCCGAGATCTTGTTGTTTGTGACGCTGTCTCGAACAGACTGGTCCCATAAAGCACTCTGAGCCAAGGGTGCAGGAATTCCTCTCAGAATCATCTCTCGCCTCCGCCCATCCACACCTACAACACACGCGCACTCAACATACATGATGGGGCAGAGCTCCACCACACATGACCAGAACTTCATCATTAGTGCAGAAACAGACTATTACACATTACACACTACAATACACCTAAACCAACATCTGATAGAAAGAAATAGAGACACTAGAGACAAAAATAAGCGCAACTGGTGGAATGCTCAGATGTGCTTCGCTCCCAGGCAGAGGCGGGGTGGGGGTTGGGGGGGTTTGAGAAAGAGAGGGAGGGGGAAATGGGCCCCGCCAGGATTCAAACCTGGTTCATCTGCATGGAGAAGCAGAGGCTCCCTAGGAGCTCAGGGCCTAACACACCATGTGCCCCCCCACCCAACCCAGAGCAGCACACCCTGCATCAACCAGGCGCTCAGAGCCGGACGGGCTAAGGTGATCAGCTAAACACATTTTCAAATGTATTTATTCATTCCAGTTTTAAATACAGTTAGTATGTGTGTGTGTGTGTTTGTGGCAGAGCTCACCCTGCGCCTCCTGCAGGTCGGGGGCAGATTTCACCCGCTTCTTAGGCAAAGTTAGTCTCGGGTCATCTACGGTCAGTCCAAGGACGCATCCAGCTGGCAGCTCTGACGCAGAGTACACACCTTCCAAACATCACACACAGTTACAGGCCATACATCCTGAACTCTGGGTTATAAGTGTGACTGCATACTTATGATTTATTTTTAATATTATTGTTGAGACCTCATAACACTGACTTGTAGACACTAAAGGTAAAGTCAGTTATATAAAAATAAGACATAAGACATAAGTTTGTTGTGGTTTCATTAAAAATGATCGGTCTTAAATGCTGCGACGCATCCATCCATTCTCACCCGTACCCACTACAGACTTAAAGCTGATGGATTTATAGCAACCACCCAATCACACTTCACATTATCAGTGTTTAAACACAAAGAGACACACAAAGTCTTTAAAGAAAAGCTGTTTGTACATGAGAGTGGGTAAAAAAACAGGTGTACCTCTCAGCAGCTGGAAGGTTTCTGTCTGCTGCTGGTGTACAGACATCCTCTCCTCATCCTTACACTGCTCTGGCCACCAGAAAGGCGACGGAACTTCTGTATCAACCTAAAACACGAAACATCACTAACACACGAGTCTCAGTTTAGTCTCAGTAGATCAGGGCCAGCACCCCTTTCTCATCATTACAGCAGAAAGTTCTCTCAGAATAACATTATAAGATCCCTGGCATAGTAACGGACATCGGCGCTCGGCGGGTATCAGAGTCCATGCTGTGTTCACCTCACTGTTAGCGGCCTGAAGTGTCTCAGTCAGCACGGCGTGGGAGAGAGGGCCAATCAGACGATAGCGCAGTATTTCCATGGAGAGGTCCCTGTGGACGAAACCCATGTGTTTCAGGTAGAGCGCTACCAAGAATGTCTGGATCTTTCTAAACATCTTCAGTGCCTTTGAACTGCTCACCTGATCACGATGTGAGTCTTGGAGGACGTCCAGCTTACTGGAGTCGTGGGAGATCGAGTGCCATCACCAAGAATCTTTTTAGCTGGCCAACAGTTCTTACCATCATCTTCCCTCTTCCTCTTCTTCCCGTGAGGCTGCGGCTCAGAGCTGGGGTCTGAAGGGTCAGCCGCAGTGGGGGGTGCAGCGGGGCCTGGTTCTGTGGGGATGATCTCTGGAGCTGGAGCTACTGCCTCAACACACTGACAAACTGCCTGTAGCTCTGGTAGAAGGTCCTGACATTAAAACACAACCATAATCACCTTAAGATCAAGACAAACCACACACACAAACATTTTAACACCACCGCAATATCGCTTGCGTACGACCTGATGCTCTTAGTCTAGTCCACGCCTTCGTTATGTCTCGCATTAACTACAGCCTCCCTAATAAACTTACACACATTTGCTAACACTTATATTTATAAACATAAATCCATATTACGTATTCATATTCTAGATTGTATAGTA
>JBBJLR010097022.1:0-10178 GCA_037577145.1 Brachypetersius gabonensis | reverse complement strand
ACTACTGCGTTACAGCAAAAAGTAATATGTTACTGTAATACATTACTTTTGTAACGCATTACTCCCAACACTGTATATAAGTCATTTGCAATACCAACAATGTAATAGCTTCATATTTGTATGGAAGACTGTAGACACCCTTGACACTCTTGACTCTTGTGCTTTTTGAGGTTTTTGAGAGTATTTTAAAATCTGCTTTGTTTATACAGTGATCCTCTGAAGTACAAGTACAAGTATTGGCTGAAATAGAATAAAACAAGGAAGAAACACGAGTTACTTACTAACACCAGGGAAATTACAGTAAGTTTTGTAGCACAATATTGATTGTATTATCGATTGAACGCAGAGCATTGAAGTCAGCTTATGCAGCTTAGCTAATCCGTCTGTATGAGTGCAGCACGAGCAGGAAGAAGAGGCTGAGTGTGTATTTGCTCCCTGCATATTATTAATTTTGTCAGGTAGTCCATTACTTTCTGTGCAATGAGGTAAAAATATAAATTAATTAAGACACAAAACTCCTGGTGTGTGTGAGTGATATGCCTAGTGTGACATTGCTAAATTATTTTTATTGCTAAATTAGTTGTGATCATTTGCTAGCTTCAGTGAGTGAATTTATTTGTGTGAAATTAGTGTCCGCACTGCAGTAATTATTTCATATATTTTCTTTTTTTCTTTTCAGGAGTTAGAGGGTGTATGTTTCTCTACTTTTCTGGTGCTGATCGAAGTCATATGCATAAAACTCAGCTCTGCTTAACTTTTTGACCCACAATATCACCCAAATGTGATGCACAGAACACATCTGACAACCGCTTAAAGAAACTGGAAGCATAACAAAAGGTAATATGGCAAAACAACTCCTTTTATGGAACGTTTGTTTGTGTTTAGGTGTCTTACGTCATGCTGAGCTTTGTTTGGTGTTCCTATGTCACATAAAACCAAAATAATTGTAATTTAAAAAACATGTAATAATAATAACCACTACAGGGTGCTTAAAAATTGTCATACACAAATGCCCATAAAGAACAAAAATACTCAAATTTCTTGTATTTTAAGTCTTAGACATGAGCAAAAAAAAACCCAAGATCTTTGAACTCTCAGGATAATCTCCACCCACAAGTGGGAGTGGACATCCCACAGAGGCAGGGGGTTCGGAGAGTGGCCAAGCGGCAGTGTGGGGGTGGTGGTGGCCTAGTGGTAGGATACTTGCCTCCGGACCAAAAGGTCACAGGTTCGAATCCTACCTCCACCACTGGGTCCCTGAGCAAGACCCTTAACCCCAAGTTGCTCCAGGGAGATTGTCCCCTGTAGTTAGAGAATGGAAGTCGCTTTGGATAAAAGCGTCTGATAAATGTGTGGGGCAGTGCATCGAGTGAAAGAGCAACAAAAGGTGAGTATGTAAAAGACAAAACACCAGTTTTAGACTGTTTTACACTTTTTATATTTCAGTTATAGTTTACTGAAATCAAATTGTACTAATACACTCAGAGTTCTACAGGCTAATGACTTGATAACTCCACAGAGAATCTCCTAAAATTTCTCAGGAAAGATTGTACTGGACAAAAAGATGAGGAGAATCTTCTGGGCCAAATAAAAACAACAGTTTTTCTAAGTAATCAGGCTTTGATCAGAGGTGCAGACTTAAGTCAAACTGGTGGCATAAAATTGATGACTTTGAGACTCGACTTAACAAAGCCCAGAAAAGACTCGAACTCCACTGAATTTAACTCGGTTTGGACTTTGACTTGGACTCAAGCCATATGGCAAAATACTGGCTGCATTTGGACTTTACTTTTCCTGCTGTAAAAAGGTCAGAACTGCATAGAAAGCATACTTGGTCATCAGTAACTGCAGTAACAGTAACACTTTACTTATTTTATTTCAGAAGCATGAACATTTGAGTAGCACTTGATTCTCTTTCTGTGAGGCTATTAATGATCTACTCCTTCATCCATTACTCAGGTGTCTGTTAGTGGATGTAACAGAACTGGCAGTTAGTGTTCTCCTCCAAGCGTGCTGTGCTCCCCAGCAACGGTACAGTAGCTTGAAAAGATGAGTGGTTCTTGGAGGAAGGTCATGCTGTATCACACAACTTTGGGGGACACAATTATGAGATATTTTGTCTTTTATAGAAATAGGTAAATTTCAGCAATCAACAATAAAAAGGTGTGATTTCTGAAGGATATATGCTTATTTATGTTCTTATTGTAATTTGACTGGGGGCGCATTTTGCACAAGTTAGTATATGTAAATGCATTATGATTATGCCTGCTTGTAAATGTTACTGCATTTAAATGCAGTTTTTTGCTTCTTGTTAGAGAACAGCAGGTTGTATAAAAAGTACTGAAATACAGTTGGACATTCATTAAGTTCACATTAAGTTCACCTGTAAAAGTTATAGTGCATTTTAGGTTCATCCTGACATTTCACCCGAAAGCCAAATATCCCTAACTTTTTGTGAGTAATGGAAATATATCTCACAATCTTATAAGGAAACCAGCCCTTTCAGCACAGTAATTATTGTATGGGTAGTTTGGGAAGATTCCATGGATTATTTTTGGCCCTGAAGACTGAGAGAAAGAAGAAACAGTTTTTTTCAGTTTATGAGTTTACTGTGTGCTATTTCCAGCCAATCTGATTACTGTATGCGTAGGGCTTTTTCCCTTTGCTCTAGAGAGCTTGCACGTGCTTACTGCAGAAACAGTGCTAAGCGTCTTTATTGAACAGCTGCTTTTCATTTCAAGATGTGAGAATCTTCAGAAACTCTGTGAAGGCAGAGAGGTCTCAGGCTTCGTCGGCCCCATGGCCATGCTGTTTGCCCACGCGCAGAAACTCCAAACAGCAGTGGCTCTGCGTTCGTGCTCTCAAGGACTTTCCACTCTGCAACATGATCTGCAGATGCATTGTCTCATCCACCGTATTCTCCAGACATTAACTGCCTGAATCAGTTGCAAAACACACATGCTGCGGGCTGCTGCCGCTGCAGACTTCTAAAATGAGAGTAAAAAGAGGTTGATCCCAAAAACATATTAATCCTCAGAACGTCCAACAAACAGTAAATAATCATAATATGACGAATATGGAAGTTTTAGACTATTTTACACATTTTTAATCTGATTTTGATTATATGCTCTAAGGGTTAAATTACCAACACAGAAGTTGTGCTGCAGCCCAACAGTGATTCATTTGTGGTTCACTTTCTCCCAAAGGATCTTTGATGAGCTTGACATTTGATGACTAGAAAACTCAATGGAATTCTCCTTCTTAGGAGAAATAGTGTTGGACAAAAGATAAGTGAAAAGACCCTGTGCAGAGGTGTGGAGTCGAGCCAGAATAGAGGCATGAATCTGGCATCTTTAGGACCCGACTCGACAAAACGGAGCAACTCAAACTCCACTGACTCGAACTTTGCCTTTGACTCGAGCCTTATGAATTAAAAAGACAGGCTGCAGTTGGGCTATTATTCATGTAAAGGGATTCTTTCCCTACTCAAAGTATATTTGATCATTTGTAACTATGGTTACACTTTGCTTTTTTTTTTTATTTTGGAAGACGTGAGTTTTTGGAAGACATGTGAGTATGAGTTGCTCTATTTATAAAATTTGTTAAGAGAAGTTTTGATTTCTGTTGTTTAAATTGAATTTGCAGATGTTTTTAGATTATGCTTGTTTATTTGGAGTCAAAGGACAAAGGACCCCTTAAAAACTTTTACTTTCCACTAAATAACCTATTACTTATTAAAATGTCACCCTAAAACTCTTTTTTTCTGGTGGAGCTGCACTAAATCTCTGTTTATACAAGTGTGTCTGTCATGTTTGTCCACTTTCCAGTGACTGTAGGAGCAGTAATAAATAATAATAAAATACCTTTGCTATTTATGGTAACATTCTACATCATACAGTGCTATTAAAGTCTTGAGCCACACCTCATTTGTTTATATTTTGCTTGTTCGCTTTGTTGGTCCAAAAATACTCTTTGATGCCTGTCAAAATGTCTAATCTTTGGCATATTGGGTAGATTAAATGATTTAAATGGGAACAATTGTTTTACTGTGACAGGCTGCTAAGTGCCTAAAGATACAAGATACAAGTTGTTCCAACCACTCAGCATTCAGCACCGCCAGTATACAAAGCACTTCTAATTTAAGGCCTGAACCTGAGAAGAAACAGCTGCAGGTCACTGTGTGTCTTAGCAAACAAAAATCCTTCCTCTGAAACTTGGCAGGTTCAGAGACTGGACTGAAAATGAGAATTTCTGGAAGTCCTTCTTTACTGGTTCAGGACTTAAGTTAGAGGGACAAAAATGAACAAAATTTAGGAATCATTCTGGTCAGGTTTGTTCAGTTGCAGGTAAACATGATTGTTATTTTGGTCCCATTCAAACTGAACTAAATACCCCAAACCTAAAACACTTGAATCAATAAAAACTACACATCACAAAACACCAGTCAGAGTAAAAGACACATGTCAAAATAAAAGACATACCTACAAACAGAAAAGAGCGGACTCTAGTGGCCGCCAACACAAGATGTAACAGTACCCCACCCATATGGCGCAACCCCAGGGCGCCAGTGTGGCTGCAGGCCTACCATAAGGGCGGAGGCAGGGGCAAAACACTAACCTCGTGGGCCCCTTCCAGCACTGGATCATTCAAGTATCAGGTGATGATCAGTATACTGGTGGTGCTGAATGCTGAGTGGTTGGCACTCCTTTATCACTTTTATCTTTAAGTACGTCACAGCCTGTCACAGCAAAACATTTGTTTTCATTTCTTTAATTTAATTTACTCAATATGCCGAATATAAGACAGTTTGATAGACATCAGATAGCATGCTTGCTCCAAGAAGGTGGTTTAAAGCAAAATATAGAGAAATTAGGGGTAGATCAAGACTTTTTGTGAGGCAATTATGAGACTCCATTCCAGAGATTAGCCCTCACTTTAAACCTAGCTTAATTCCACCAGCCCAGTGACAAATATCTCTGAGGGCTCCCTGATTTTTATTCACATGACTTTGATTGTCTGATTCAAAGGACCCTTATTTTCATGTTCACTTACAAGAAGACTTTCAGTCTGTATATTGAGCATTCTTGTTTTGTGTTGGTGTGTTCTGGTTTTTATTTCTTTGCCTGTTTTTATTTTTTCTCTGATTCTTGCTGCAGCTATCCATCAAGTTTGCTCACTGGACTTTGATCTCATTTGCATGGCCTATGTGACTCTGTTTCAGCTCACTTGCCTTTTGATTTGGGTTTGCTTGCCTGTTGGGCCGAATCCTGATTTTGAAATGCTTTAAACTCTGTATGTGGATCCATTTTGGTTTAAACATGGGAGCTTGTATGTATATTATATACTAACTTCACAAGAGAAGCAAAAAAGAATGACAAAGTAATGCAGTTACAAAACAGCTGTCCCAACATTTATGAAACACTATTGGTACAGTCAGAATCTGACACAGGAGTTAATTTACATGCACAAAGCTTATGCAAACTCTCTTGAAAATATTTGCTAATAAAATGGGATGCTCTGGAGCAGTCACAAAGGACCATTACTCACCAATCCAAATGCAAAGTTTTGACTGAAAGGGTATAAAGCCCCTGTCTAGCCATGGAACTGTGTTTTATGAAGTGATTGAGCTCCATTCAGGACCTATGGGATGAGCTGTGATCCAGAACAAACCTTCAAACATCGGTACCTGACTTCACTAATGCTCTCATGGCTCAATAGCATTAACTGTGAGCTCAGAAATGTAAAATTAACACAATTCACTACTAGCGAGTTATCTTGGTACCTCTTTTTGAGCCCATATGCAGAAACACAGCTTTGAGCCTCCTCACAGGATGATGTAGCTGCCAGATATAGCGATTTAATGCAAAATAAGGACATCATGCAACAAGCTAACGGAGTGTGTGAAAGCAGCAGGTAACAGTCTCATCTCCCTGACACATAGCACAGTGTGGTGCTGAATGGCATTCAGAAAGAGACAGATATGGGAGAGTTGGGGAAAAAATGTTTCTTTTAAATCCTAGCATTCAGTGTGAGGTGCTGAAAATTCACTGTTCTTTTTCTAGGGCTGTGAATCAGGGAGGACAAGTAAAGGATCACCCGGGAACTTCGTGTCCAGAGCCCTGGTTACTGCATGCAGGCTCGAACTGGAGCGCCTCCCGGCAGCGATTCCTGGACGGACACCTAATAGCTGGGAGTGCCGTGAGCTGACGCACCCAGTCTGTTAGAGTGCGGTAGGACCCGAATCATGAGGAGGAACTGGTGTTCTGCATTCTAGAGCACTCGGAACCCCTCGTGGTTCTAGGTCTACCTTGGTTTCGGCTGCACAACCCTGTGATAGACTGGAGGGGGGAGCGGATCCTGCGGTGGGGTTGCGATTGTAAGCCTCAGGGACAGTCGATGGGGTTGGGAACAACCTCTATTAAAAGCCCTGAGGCCCATCGCACTCTACAGATTCCTCCACCCTACCAGGACATCGCAGAGGAGTTAAATTCATCTAGGGCTGCACGTCTCCCTCCGCATCGGTCATGGGACTGCGCGATTGACCTCCTGCCTGGGAAGGAACCTCCTCGCGCTCGTATCTACCCTCTATCAAAGAAGGAGATGAGTGCGATGGAGGAATACATCACCAAAGCTCTCAGGCAGGGGTACATCCGCAAGTCCTGCTCTCCGGCGTCGGGCAGCTTTTTTTTATAGAAAAGAAGGACGGGGTCTCAGACCGTGCATAGATTATCGCCGCCTAAACGCAGTCACGGTGAAGTACAGTCATCCACTCCCGCTTATCCCTCCCGCCATCGAGCAACTCCGGGGATCGAGTTTTTATACCAAACTTGATCTCCGGAGTGCATACAATCTTGTGCGTATTAGGGCAGGCGATGAGTGGAAAACTGCGTTCAGTATAACTTCCGGTCACTATGAATACTATGAAGCCATTTTGCCATATGGCTTAGCAAACGCACCCTCTTGCTTTCAAGCATTTATGAACGACGTTCTAAGAGATTTTCTATGGAAATTTCTATGGAGATTTTCTACTTGGACGACATATTGATTTACTCCAAAAACATATCCGAACACATACGGCATGTTCGTACCATTCTGCGGCGTGTACTCACGCACGAGTTGTACGTTAAAGCAGAGAAATGCGAATTTCATAAGACCAAGATGGATGACCGTAAACTACAAGCGGTGACGGAGTGGCCTCAACCTACTACGGTAAAGGAAGTCCAGAGTTTTTTAGGCTTTGCAAATTTCTATCGCCGGTTTATTAAGAACTTCAGTATGGTGGCGGCGCTGTTAACCAGTCTCTTAAAAGGGAAACCTAAGACTATTAGGTTCACCCCGGAGGTTAGGTGGTTCCAACGGTATTCTGATTGACGCCGTAGGGAGGTGCCTGTGTTTCAGGTAGGTGATCGAGTGTGGCTCTACACGAGAGACATCCGTATGCGGTTACCTTATAGAAAGCTTTCTCCTAAGTTCATAGGACCCTACCCAATACGTAGGCAAATTAACCCAGTAACATACGAACTCGTTTTGCCCTCACACATGAAAATACATCCTGCCTTCCATGTGTCTCAAATAAAACCCTCTGTTGTAGGTCCCATGGATGAAGGTGATGTACACCCCACTGAACCTACAGCTATTGAAGTCGGGGGAGGCTACAGTATACAGGGTTAAGGAGCTCTTAGACTCTCAAAGGCGCAGGAGGTCCCTTCAGTAGCTAGTGGACTGGGAGGGATACGGCCCTGTGGAAAGATGTTGGGTTCCGTCCAGAAGTGAGTCCAGAACTCATATGAGAGTTCCATGCTCGCTGGCTGGATCGCTCGACTCCTCAGCCTTGTGCGGCTTCGGGAGGCCAAGGGGTGGTTCCACGCTCCTCCCTGGAAGCCGGTCCTGGGGAGGGGGTTATTGTGACGTCTGGGGAACCTTCGACTCATCAGAGGAGAAGCAGGTCACCAGAATACTAGGGAGGGGCTCTGGATTGGAAATGTGTGAGTGTGAGTATGAGTGTCACCAGGTGTGCTCGTTTGGAGCGGTGTGAGTGAATGAGGACAGCTGGGCTCATTAAGAGCTGAGTGAATGTGTCGTGTGATTGGCTGAGTGAATGTTTAAAACCTGGTCGAGCTGGAGCAACAGCATCTTGGGGAGCACCAACATCTTGGGGAGTCTGAGTTTGTGAGCTGGAAGGGTCGGGAACCCTTACCCATGTAACAGAACACGTATCTATGTCTTGTCAAGTCTTTGCACTCAGAAAACGTATTGCCCTGTGGTCTGAGCTGTGCTGGGGGAAGTCGTGTGTGGGGACTGTGTTCGGGGTTCTCTTTCATTCCAGGAAAGCCACAAGGATTGAAGACAGAAGCTTCACAGAGAGCCTTGGAGGGCAGCTGCAGTAAAGAGACGAGTGGCACGTTACTCTGACGGTTTCCACCCCTGCTCTCTCCCTCTCTCTTTCTCTCTCTCTCTCTCTCTCTTCCTTTTGTGCCCTAACAGGAGTGACGGAGGGCTGTGTGAAGGACTGTGGCTTAGGAAGGACTGTTCAATAATCAAAGGACATTCAGAGGGTACCCTGTCTGCATGGAGTAGACTGAGGCGGGCCTCTGGAAAGTATCAGGAACTGAGCAATTGCTGAGGAGTAGCGAGACTCCTTGAGGCAGAGCCCTCAGGCTTACGGAGTTGAACTTTTGCCTTTTGAGTTTTCAATAAACTGTATCTTTGGAGCTTGTTGCATGTTGCTGTGTTTCTCCCATTCAGACGACATGACAGCTAGCATGTACTTCTTTCAAAACAAGAGAAGTACCACCACACTTTTTAACACACCATTCACTGGACAGCTCATCATATTTGGAAGACAACACTAGTTACACATTCTTATGTGTTAGGTAAATGATGTCGATTTTGACTAGCTTTAAAATCAATGGTGATGGAGAGAAAAGGCCATTATAGCCACCCAGAGAGAGCAAAACCAGTTATACACTCTGTGGATGTCTGGCCATGGATGGCCGTAACATCAATGAAAAAAAACAAATGTTCTCCTGACGATAGGGTTGGAGCTTAGTGCCACAAAAGCTGGAGTAAGTGTAAAGTCCATAAACTGAATAGAGCCATACAGGGTTCCAAAGTCCATAACGTCTAAATGAAAAACCATCATTAATACAAACCCTAAAAAAAAAAAGGATGTGTAGGTATAGATTTGTATAAGGGTCCTTCGGCACATTTACCCCAAAATAAATAAATGAATACAAATTAATTAAGTAAAAAATCCAGCAGCAGAGTTTTCCCTACAGGCCGTTTCCAGATGTAGTCCAAATGTATTCTAACTGTATTCTGAATACAGTACCTTTTCATGAATAGTAATGAAATATGGGACTGAATGTATTTAGAATAGTGTGTTCAGTAATTAGCCGCCACTACTTTTTAATTTTGCCCAAATCTGAGTCTAACTATGTGTATATTGGACTAAATGGTGTGAGCTCGCCCCAGGGACCAGCCAACGCCCAAAAGCTGGGAAGCCTAAACCGACACTAGTTCGGGTGGACAACTGAGCTTTATTCAAAGTAAAAGATGTATTAATTTAGAAAGCACTACATAAATACACCACCATTTAGGGCTGAAATTAACCACAGATTTTCGCACTCTCCCTCTCTCTCTCTGACCTGTTTTCTCATCTCTGTTTGCTCTCGCTTCACTTCCTGTTAGCTATCCCCCTTCTCTATTCGAGAGCCTGTGTCTCAGCTCCGCCCTTCATGCCGGTCATCTAGCTCTTGTTAAGGGAGGAGCTCGGTCCGCCTCCTCACAGCAGAATAACTTCTATTTGACGCGTGAACATTTTCTGATCATCTCTTTAAAGGGGTGAAATGGACCTGGGGTGTATTGAAACATGACAATGAATACGAACTTTTGTTGAGTAGCCCACCTTCATTCACCCCCCACATTCTGAAACACAACGCTCTTAGCCGATGCTAAACTTAAGGCTCTACTAGGCTGATAATGCTAGTGCACAGGTAGTTTATTAAAAAGACGGTTTATACAGACAGTACCTTCAGGGAATTTTCCAGCCACCGCCATCTTGAAATGAAGGCACAATAATTTGACTAAAAGCACAGTGTTTTTTGGAATGTGGTGGGGGGGGGGAGGGGGAGGGGGGGTGGGCAATGAAGATGGGCTACTCGACAAAAATTCATACT
>JBBJLR010097012.1:0-10178 GCA_037577145.1 Brachypetersius gabonensis | reverse complement strand
GTGTGTGTGTGTGTGTGTGTGTGTGTGTGTGTGTGTGTGTGTGTGTGTGTGTGTGTGTGTGTGTGTGTGTGTCGAAAGAGTTCTCTGGTGAGCACTGGGTGGAAAGACTGGTGCAGAGTGTGTGTGTGAGAGAGAGAGAGAGAGAGAGACAGACAAATTTGAAGAGAAATGAAAGACAAGCACCATTGCTCCTACAGATCCTTCATTTATTCTCCCTTTTTCTGAATTAATCAGCAAATCAACATCAAACACACTTCATTTCCTAGCAGCCGCATCACTCTGCAACACCCCCGCCCGCACCCCCACCCCCACCCCCCCACAACCCAACCAGCTCTCTGTAAACTGAAGCATCGCAATGTCAAGGCCCGGCGTTGGGTTCATCTCAGCAGGGCTGTAATGAGACCCCTAGGGCATTGAGCTGAATGTGAACCAGCAGATAGTCTGGGCTTGCCGTACGTGTGTATATGTGTGTGCTCTATCTCTGCATCTGCAATATTTTAGTGTTCGCATGCAGAGAGCGGCACAGAGACACCAGCTGAAGGGCAAGGCCTACAGCTCAGAGGAGAAAGCCTTTACAAGCACTTGGTTGAGGTAAAGTCTTTCAGAGTGGTTTGTGTTAATTATGTCATACAGTCAAATAACCAATAAAATGATTGTTTGGTTGTTTTTGGATATAGCTGCTAAAGCTTCTAAGCTGCTAAATCACCTACAGTGGACTGTGTGTCCTCAGGGAGTCGTGGTAGATCATCAAAACACCAGAGCGGAGGAGACGAAACCGTTTACTGATCATTCTGCTGTTGTAGAACCCACACAAGCATGTTTTCTTCCCAGCTGGCCAAAGGTAATGCTTCCATTTAAAGTTAAATCAGACTTGCATGTATTCAACTGTTACATCCTATGCACTATAAAGCTCCCAAACTTTATTTCTTTCAAACTTTCAGCCATAATTGTTCTATTTCTACGCATATCTGCACACACTGTTGGCGAATCTCTGCCTGAACTCACTCTAGTCACTTGCAACTATTGTAAACAGTCAAAAAAAAAAGTTTAACCTTTATTTAATACCTAATTATACCAATATGAACAAGGTTAACATTTTGCGCAAATGTAGGATGTGTACAGTGGACTAGAGTAGGGCAAGGAAAAACTATTCCCCAAAATTGTAAATACACTTCAAACATATGCAATAATTTCATATGCTACATGCTATATGTGCATATTAATGAATTTATTAACTGTCTAATGGCTATATAAAGCATTGGGCCTTGCCAGCACAGGCCTTGCATCGTTTAATCATGTAAGTTTAGAAATAGGACCATGTCTGAAGCCTTTCCAGCCTGATGTCCTATATATTTCCATCTCTGCCTAGTACTTGCACCTAACCACCTCCCCACCTTCTCCATTCTCTCTCTCTCATCATGCTCTCTCTCTCTCTCTCTCTCATTTAGAATAGCTGCAAAGTGTGAGGAGTGGGCGAATGTACCCCTCCAGTGAAACCATGGACGTGTTGAGCTGGTGGAAAGGTCACAGCATACCCTTTTATTTGTTAAGTTCATCCAAAGCATGTGATGCATTCAGGCTTCACTTTCATACCTGTGCAGGCCTCTAATGTGCAAGAATAATTTCACACTATTCTCACTGAAGCCACCGGAAAGTCTCACTCCTGTCAACTCAATGAAGTTGGCAGCGCTACATAACTGCCATCATATTTTTAAACAGCACATTAATTATACCTTCATCCAAGTGGGTCTCAAGGGGTTTTTTTTATAGCCAGGAGTCACAAAATTGCTTAATCTAGCCATGCTATGCAAAAGTGTGAAAATTGAAACTGTTAAGATGAGTATTTTTGAAATGTAAATATTACTAAATGTACTAAACGGTAAATAGTGATGTTATGTTCAGTATATCAGTGTGTTTCTTGAGAAACTCCGGTATTAATTATAGTTTCCATCAGAAACCTGGTTAGACTCGATCAGTCCTTCATTAAATGAAATCAGGAGCTGCTAATGGAGTTTCACATGATAAACCACGGCTGGAGGAACCGAGGAGGAACCTGGTACTGAACCTGCGTTCTCCTGACCAGCTCATACTACTTTTAAACGAACAAAACAAATCCTGATACTTTTAAACAAACAAAACAAATCCTGATACCTTTCTTGTTTATGTGCATTTATTCCAATGTTAACTTTGCTAGCAAAAATGGTTTTATCACACATTGACAAACATTTGCATAGGCACCTAAGACTTTTGCATGGTGCTGAGGATTCCTCCTCAGTTCCTCCAGCCATTTTTTGGATTTGCGAAACTCCATCAGCAGCTCCTGATTTAGTTTAAGACTTTTGCATGGTTTATTTTTAAGTGTGTAAGTTACAAAAGCCTTTTAATGCCACAACTATCACTGCTGTTTCTCTTCATAGAAAGCCCAGTAATGTGTTTGTACAGTGCAGCCAGATTATCAAGCAGCATGTTTCGCTATCGTTCATCTAAGCCCCTACTAAGGGGCTTAGCAAGAAGTGAAGGGTGACTCAGGAAGCAGGTACTGGAAGAGAGAGACAAGGGTGCATGAGAGATGGAAAGGTAGCGCTCCATAACATTACAGTAGACTGCGGCGAGCTACGGAGTCGATTCATTACCTGTAGCGAGGGCGGATGAATGCGCTCGCCTGATCTCATTTGGATAAGCTAAGCTGCTGAACAGAATATAGCCATCTGTCATCATTCGCTCCGACTGGCTATGAATAGCACTTTAACAGCACCATTTATTGGGCTAGTGTAATAGTAAGGGTGCAGTGTATGTACTGGAGCTCCCAAAAGCATTCAATAGCACGATAGTGGACTATGAATCACAATAAAGGATAAAGTTCTCTGATATACAGGTGTGTGGGGGATAACGCGCAGCGATATTGGATCCCATGCCGAGAACAAGAGATTCTATCTGTGTAGTGCTCTCTTTATGGATAGCTATATTAAAAGTATCAAGTTTTTCATAAGGCTGCTGGGGATATAGATTATACTTATATTGAACGTCCTTTACTTCACTACTTTCCTTTTCTTACACACACACACACACACAGTGTATACTCCTTTTCTTCACTGATCATTTGACACAAAATATGACAGGTCTTCTTGGAATTGCATCTACCATGACAAATCAGTATCTATCATAATACAGATTTCTAGACAAAATGTCCTTGTTTCTCCATACTGTAGCACTATAGCTATGTTCAAAATACTGAACTGAAATAGAAAAAATACGGGTTTTGCCTGAACCTGTGGACAAACATTATTCAAATGCTTTCCTACCTTTATTATATACAAGCCCATACGACCAAAATGAGAGAGATCAGAACGTGGTTAGTTTTATTTATGTATTTTGTACACATTTCTGTGGTGATGTCAGCAGTGTTACTGTTTTTAAAGCAGTAATTGGAGCGGAATATGATGCAATAACATTCAGAATCGTCCTATTTTTGGCTCCTAACTCAACATCCTATTCCTTACACACAACTGGAACTCAGCCAATTAATTGAAATAATTTCAAACGATCCGTGTTGAGACGATGCATTTAGTGTCATCCAGCTAAGAACGCTCGTTTAAAAAAGGCTTCTGCTAAAACTAGAACCATGCTACTTACCCAACTTTGCCAATGAAATTTAAGTGAGAAACTTTGGTATTTTCCAACAACCTCACAACGGTCAGGCGTAACATTAAAACCAGCTGTCCAATTTTGTGGAGGTGCCCCTTGTGCCACCAAAAAAGCTCCATCTCTTCAAGACAAGGACTCCACAAGGTCTCTGAAGGTACGCTGTGGTATTTGCTCCAAAATGTTACAGCAGATCCTATAAATGAGGCCTCCAAAACGGAATACTTTAACAAATCCTCTTTGTCATGTTCCTCAAACTATTTTTTGCAGTGTGGCAGAGCACACTGTCCTGCTAAAAAGAGGCCCGGAATCATGTTGCCTTGATGCCAAGAATGTTCGTGTCAAAGTAACATTCACATGAATGCAGGATCTGAGGTTTTCCAGCAGATCATTGCCCTGCATATCGTACTGCCTCCGCCGCCTCGGCTTCTTCCCATAGTGAATTCTGGTGCCAACTCACATCCAGGTAAGCAATATGCATGCAGCCAGCTGCTCACATGATGTGGAAAAAAGTGATTTCTGTCATTAATAGTATGAACTTTTTTCAGCTATTTGTGCTACAGCAGCTCTTCTGTGTGTTCAGACCAGACAGACTACCCTTCATGCATTCGTCTGCTCCAATTCACCAGTCATCCTTTCTTGGATCACTTTGTAAGTACTAAACACTAACAGGGACATCTCATAAGAGATTCTGGAGAATATTGGAGATTCGTCTAGCAATGGCCCTTGTCAAAGTCACCCAGACCCAGCTTTTCCTGATTCCAACACATCAACTTCCAAAACTGACAGTTCACTTGCTGTCTAATAACAAGACAATGCACCTGTCAGTGGTTTTAAGGTGGAAAAAGGTTTTTCACACTCATACATCTCATTTATAAAAGTGGTTTTTTTTTTTTAAAGAAAAATTGAAAGGCTCTTCTTTGGTAAGTGAAGATGGCCCTTCTATGGTATCATGCAAAGAACCCTTATTGGCAAAGAGAGCACCCTAATGCAGTGTTGACCTGTTTTGAAGCCCGTGCTACGTTCTATAAGGACACTTCACTGTCTAGCAGTGTGATCTTTTGGCAGATGTCAGGAGAACACTACTCACTGAAGAGGTAAGTGGAGGAGGAGTATGGTTTCAGACTGTTTTTCAGGGTGAAGGGTGGAGGTCTATTCCACTGAAGAGCGAGGTCCATAAAGGACAAACTTTGACAGCATTAACCCTGGCATGTGAGTTTTTACCTTTACACCAAAGGTAGTCAATAAGTGAAGACATTTTTGGTGCATTTCCTATTTTCTTAACAAGTTGACATGTCTTGAGGCGTGTGGTTATTTAGGCATTCAACTGAAACTGCTTTAAAGAAGCTTCCACTACATGTTAGCTACATCTAAAGAAGCACGCTTCAGACACCAGGCATGTTACAGACAGGCTTGATCTTTTGCAAGGTGTATTTTGTTTACACTTATAGCCTGAGAGTTGAACAAGAAATCATTAGCCTTAACCACAGGGATCTACTTTCAACTTCAGAAAAGCTTTTATTAATCTTCATTCATTCATTCACTTTCTGTAACCACTTAATCCTTACTAGGGTCATGGGTACCCGGAGTCTATCCCAGGGTCGACGGGTGCAAGGCATGGACTCAACCAGGGCAGGGCACCAGCCAGCAGGACACACACCTACTGTCACTATAGAATACCCAATTCACCTGACAGGCATGCCAGCATGAGGACAACATGCAAACTCCGCACATGAGGTCAGGAGCCCTTGACCCTGGAGATGTGAAGCAACAGCAAACCCCCAATCGATGAGGTGTTTCTCCCTAAACACCCATTTAACCATTGAATGTAACTGTCTAAGCACCTACAGCAATGTTTCAACGTATTTTAATTTTTTTCTGTCACACTTGATTTATCTTATTAATCTTTCCCAAGTTTAACAGAGGGAAGGATATTTAATGCATGGGCTGCTTAAGGCTTGAAACCTTTAGAGTCAAAGTTGATTTTTTTCCCCCCTTCAGATCTGATCTTTTTAAAGGTGTGTTTACAATATCTGTAGTTCAGTTCTCTTGTGTGGACTAAAGCAGACGTTGATGCACCAGTTCAGTTCAGTTCTGGTTTATTTAAGGTTCAGAATTAATTTGTACCTTAGTCTAACTGAACTTGTACATTTGTTAATTTATCAATCATTTTGTTAATGTCTTGCTTTATCATTGTCCTATTATTGCTGCTGTTGTCAAAAATCAAGTTTACACTGAATGCAGCTTGAATGTGCCTTAGCCACCCTTTAAAACTGGAACTATCCATTTTTTTATTTACCAGGAGGAGAATGATCAGGAATATGGCACAGGTAGGTAAGAAAAGCCATGCAGATGCAGGGTTTTTGCAATGTTAATATGTAAACGATACTGATGCTCCGATCGATCGGCCGAAGATCGGGATCGGCCGATAATCACATTTTAGGACTCGATCGGTACTCGTTAAACTTGGCCGATCTTAGGAACCGATCACAATTGATGACGTCAATGCGTGAAGGGCGTACATGATGAGTGGGGACGTAAATGTTTTGGCGCCACAGTCATGTCATCGCCGGTGTGGAATTACTACGATGTTTCGAGAAATAATGAATAATTCGCTATTTGCTGTTTATGTTACAAAGAAATCTCACGTGGAGGCGCATTGTCCAAAACATTTAATACAACATTTAATTCAGTATTACTTTATCTGAAAGAAAGTTAATGGTGATCAGAGAGCTTACATATCAGTTATATAAAGTTGAAAAAATCGTGGAAAAATAAAATAAACTTGAAAAAATTTTGTCACCATGACAAAAAAATCGGTACTTGGTATCGGTGGCAAAAATCCTGATTGGAGCATTCCTAGTAAATAATCTAAGCTCAGTAAATACACACATTCAGATTCATGCATTTAATAAACTGTAACTGTTTGTTGTGCATAAATAATACAAAACAAAGGAAAAGACATCAGCCATTTAAATTCATGATCTCTAATGAAGTCCTCTAGGTAAGATGTCTTTGGTTTGTAACGATACTACTTTTCAGAGTCCACTGGTAAACACACTGAAACATGCCTTCTCGCTGGTTCCACCTAATAAAAACTAGCCCATGACTGCAGTTCCATGGAGAAATTACTCCACGAATTCTACTACTTCACCTGCACAAAGCAGTTTATCTCAAACAAAGATTCTATTAGCGTTCAGTAATTGCCCACTGGCCTTTAATGTATTTTCCCCACCTTTTTTTTCCTTTGCAAACATTTGATTAAGTTTTCTAATGTTTGACAAAAATAAAGTGCTACTGAAGACAGCAGTGGTGATGGGATCTTTGTTTCCTCATTAATGCCTTTAACCTTGGAGGACCGGGGAAGGAGAACACGCTTTTGGGTGTTTTCGACTCTTCAGGGTGTTTCAGAAGCAGCACTGAAGTGATTCATGTGTAATTTGGTTTCAGATTGCAGTTTTAAAAGTTATTCAGATTGTAAAGCAAAATTTTTTTCCCCTCTCCGTTGGACTTCTATTGTGCTTTGACACAAACAGGAGCTGCTATTAGTTGGATGGTAATGGTACAGAGGATAGTTCGTTGTACAGAGGTTATTCCCGTAGTGGTGTCCATGGAAACCATGAGGTAAAAGCTGCTAAGTCTAATTTTATATTCCAAGTGTAGTCTGACTGACTAGGCGCGATGCTTTGAAGTTTTTTCGCAGCGCACCAGTTCCGTGGCTCTTTGTATGAAAGGTGCGTCAGTCATATTCATTTTGACTGATCAGACTTCTGTCTCACACAGAGCAAAGTCAGTAAAGCATAAAGACTGTCCAAAGCTGCTTTAAAAGTATGGGTGGGCGATTTAACATTCAGCAGCCTTCTAGCAATGATGCTTTAGCAACCTATGTTATCTAGCACTAGTCAAAGTTTTCTCTGCTACACCTCCCCTGATGTAAATCTTTATGAACTGAAAGGGGTGGGGTTATGAGGCTTGGAGCCAGATAACAGAACATAACACTGGTGTATACTTATACCAAAACAGAATGTACTGCAGGAAAAGCACATTTGTGTTTCTTTTGACAGGTGATAGTGACTCCTAGTGGTTGAAGCCACTCGAGGGGGAGAGAGTGAGAGAGAGAGGGTGGGTGTTAGGGAGAGATAGAGTGGGTATTAGGGGGAGAGGGTGGGTGTTGGTATGTGAGGGAGAGGGTGGGTGTTAGGGGGAGAGAGGGAGAGGGTGGGTGTTAGGGGGAGAGAGGGAGAGGGTGGGTGTTACTATGTTAGGGAAGGAGAGGGAGGGTGTTAGTATGTTAGGGAGACGGAGGGAGAGAAAGTGGGTGTTAGAGAGGGTGAGAGGGTGGGGGTTAGGAAGAGAGAGGGAGGATGTTAAGGAGAGAGAGGGAGAGAAGGAGGGTGTTGGAGAGGGTGGGTGTTAGGGAGAGAGGGAGGGTGTTAGGGACAGGGTAGTACGTTAGAGGGAGGAGAGTGGGAGGGAGGGTGTTACTATGTTAGTATGTTAGAGCGAGGGAAGGGTTACTATGTTCGGGAAGGAGAGGGTGAGTGTTAGGGAGAGAGAGTGTGTTAGAGAGAGGAGGGGTGTTAGTATGTTAGGTAGAGAGAGAAAGTGGGTGTTAGTATGTTGGGGGTGTGTTAGGGAGAGGGAGTGTGTTAGAGAGGGAGAGAGAGAAAGTGGGTGTTAGTATGTTAGGGAGAGGGAGAGGGAGGGAAGGAAAGGGGAAAAAGGGAGGGTAAATGTTAGGGAGAGGATAGGTGAGAGGGAAAGTGTAAGAGTGTGTGAGAGAGCGTATGAAAGACTAAAAGGCTTATATAATCCCACTATTCCTATAGATGTAGAAAGAGTGTATGTTGATGCTGTCCAGAGAACACAAGGAAAGAGTTTTTGGATGGTGAAAGGCTGCTGTACTCAGAGCCAGGAGGTTTGACAGTAGCCAATCTAACAACATTAATGATACTGCACTATAGAGTATTTTACAGCCATGCCCCACAGGCCCCACCCCTCAAATGTAACCATGTTGTAAATGTATCTTTTAATGTTACATTTTATGTAGGGAATTTCCTGAGGGATATGAGTCATTGCACTACAGAGACACCTGGTGTCTAAACCAAGTTATTCCCACAGTGAACAATTTTTTTTAATTTTTTTTTTCCAGCCCACAGTGAACTCAATCTATCAGAAAGAAGGCATCACTATGCACAAAAAAAAGATTATGGCAGTACTTGTGCAACTGGGCTTCCCCATCAGTGATTCCATCATTATATGAGTGTTTTAATACAGATTTTTACTGGATTGATTAAGAATTTCTTTCCTTTGTGTCTCTGTGCAGTCATAACATAAGCAGTGAATAAAGTTTTCTAAAGGTACCATCAGGACAGGCTATATCTCACCCTTACCTTATTTAAAAATGTGCAACAGTTGAAGGGGCAGCTGGCAGCCTAGTGGTTAGGGTGTTCGTCCTGCAATCAGGAAGCAAGTTATCGTCCTCACACACTGCTCCCCAGGCTCCCCCTTTTGGTGAATGGGTTAAATGCAGAGGAAGAATTGTGTGAATGTTCACTTTCACTTTGCACTGTTTTTTGTTTCACAATGTCTTATGTCTGTTACAATATATGTACACTGTAGAACCAGAGCGTCGTCATTTCATCTCGCTATATACTGTGACAATAAAGCTTCTGCACAACTATATCTACATCTTCAGTCTTCTCTAGCGTCAACACCTATCTGATATACATGTATATGCATATGTACGTGTGTGTAGAGATTTTTTTTCATGTGTGGATAATGAAAGTGAATGTACTTACCATCAGCTTTATGGTTTGGCTCAATCAGTACTTACATAAGGTGAGCATGGATCCATGGAATGACTGGAGGCACCAAGGAGAAATCTGAAAAAAATTAAACATTGACCTTTTTACTGTTCTTGTATTTATTCCAATGCTAACTTGTTTTTTTTTGTGCCTAAAGACACTACTCTAATTAATGGAATTAAATGATTTGCTTAGTATATTCACTTCACTACCAGTAAAGAGGGTTTTTGGGTTTTTTTTTTTGCACATACTGATATTTTCTACATTTTTTATCTATCTCTTTTTCCCACACTCTGGGTCGGGGGGGACTGGAGCCTATCCCAGCTGCAACGGGCGAAGGCGGGGTACACCCTGGACAGTCGCCAGCACGTCCACATACAGAGACAGACAACCATTCATGCTCACATTCACACCTAAGGGCAATTTAGAGTGCTCAATCCACCTATTCCCCAAAGCAGGCATGTTTTTGGTGGTGGAAGGAAAGCAGAGTCCCTGGAGAAAACCCTCGTGGTCACGGGGAGAACATGCAAACTCCACACAGAAAGACCCTGCGCCCAATCCGGGAGTCCAACCCAGGACCTTCTCGCTGTGGCAACAGCGCTAACCCATACCTTCTCGCCGCTCTCTGCTGATGAAGTCTCACTCCTCCTGACATCCAGCAGACCTACCACGTCTCCGCTTGACCCTCTCCCATCGAACATGCTTCAGATGATTTCATCAGATCTCATC
>JBBJLR010096970.1:0-5000 GCA_037577145.1 Brachypetersius gabonensis | reverse complement strand
ATGTACCAAAGCATTTGTATTTGCAAAAGTGTTCTGGGAGAAATGGTGCATTTTCTGGAAAAATTCAAGGTGTTCCAATAATTTGCCATGACTGTATATCTAATATTGTAAAGGTTCTCTTGGTTATTTCTACAATAATGAATCTTTGAAAGGCGATACTTGATTTATTATGGTTTAGCTTGCTGTAACTGTTTAGCCTTATCGAAAACAAATGACCGTCACAGTTTATTCGTTACTGCTACAATGATCCGGCCCGGCCCTGGATAAGGATAAGCAGTTGAGATAATAGACAGATGGATGGATGATCTAATCAATGATGACAGCTGTGTTATGAAGTGATCTGAGGTTTAAGTATGGCCAGCAGATGGATCCTCTGATTATCGACACAGCATCGTTTCTTGCTGTTTCTCTCTGCTCTGCCTCTTCCCAGCTTTCTCTCACCAGTGCCTCCGTCAGCAGCTCTGTACGATGTTCTGTTGAAAACTTGAGCGTCTCGGACTTCTTCCCGCTGCCCTTCCGGAAGGTGAGGTTAAACTCTGTGCCCTGGCCTTTCCCCACGGGAGAGATGCCACAGATATCCCCATAAGGCCACTGTGGGATGAACGACACCACATCAGGTTACACAGCAATGACAGTTAATACAGGTGGAAAACTGCAGGACTGGACAATATATACTGTGATAACACTAATATACGCTGCTGCCCCTCATAAAACACAACGACAATTACTTGATGTAATGTTCTTATTGCTTCAATCCGAGCACTTAATATAAAAACCGAGAACGCTCATACACATGTTAAAAGGAAAAAAACCTCTGAGTGCCCTTTCGTATGTTGTGTCCAGAAACATAGTAAAATACAGAGTCTGTAATATAGACTCTGTATATTAAGGTTTAATTTGTAATAGCTAATACAAGACCGACAGACATAGAACGAGAGAGAGACAGAGAACAAGAGAGAGGGACAGAGAACGAGAGAGAGAGAGAGAGAGACAGAGAACGAGAGAGAGAGAGAGAGAGACAGAGAGAACGAGAGAGAGAGACAGAGAGAACGAGAGAGAGAGAGACAGAGAGAACGAGAGAGAGAGACAGGGAACGAGGGAGAGAGACAGGGAACGAGGGAGAGAGAGAGAGAGAGAGAGAGAGAGACAGAGACAGAGAACGAGAGAGAGAGACAGAGAGAACGAGAGAGAGAGAGAGAGAGAGAGAGAGAGAGAGAGAGAACGAGAGAACGAGAGAGAGCGAACGAGAATTAACTTTCATATCTGCCAGATCAGGATCGGGAAATACAAACTGCTGCCTGCACTCACCTGGTTTGTAACTTCTAGCGTGGTTGGGTTATATGTAGTGACTCCGTGGGTTCCGACTGAGAAAACTCGCTTATACCTGGACAACACACACAAAAAAAAAAATTATACATAAGGTAACAACACACAGTGTCGCTGCTCTTATCAAGCATCAAAATTGATTGGAACGCTAAAAGCATCCCTTCGAGGAGAATTAATTTACATTTAGGGCATTTGTCAGATGCTTTTATCCAGAGCGACTTCCATTCCCTAACTACAGGGGGCAGTCTCTCCCTGGAGCAACTTGGTGTTGAGGGTCTTGCTCGGGCACCCAGTGGTAGTGCTGATGGTAGGATTCGAACCCATGTCCTCTTGCTCCAGGCAAGGTCTCACCACCAGCACCCATGCTAAACGTGGATGAGTGAGTTACAGGCCAGTTCAGTGAGGAACTTCCACTCTAAAATAATCCAAAAACGGGTCAAATGACGTCAGGAATCGATGTGAGAAAGCAACTCCGAGCCAAAGCCTGAGAAGGCAGAGGGTCAGATGAGAGCATAACTGGCAGGGCTTGACAATTTTTTTTTGCTGTAATACTTTGAGGGTGTGGGGTGTGCGCCAGGCTCTGGGGTGTCCCTGCTGGGGTCAGGGAGACACAGAGAGAGAGACAGACAGAGACAGAGAGAGAGACAGACAGAAAGACAGAGAGAGAGACTAAGAGAGAGAGACAGAGAGAGACTAAGAGAGAGACAGAGAGAGACTAAGAGAGAGAGACAGAGACAGAGAGAGACTAAGAGAGAGACAGAGACAGACAGAGAGACAGAGAGGGAGAGACAGAGACAGACAGAGAGAGACTAAGAGAGAGACAGAGAGACAGAGAGAGACTAAGAGAGAGACAGAGAGAGACTAGAGAGAGACAGAGAGAGACTAAGAGAGAGACAGAGAGAGACTAAGAGAGAGACAGAGAGAGACTAGAGAGAGACAGAGAGAGACTAGAGAGAGACCGAGAGAGACAGACAGACAGCCAGACAGAGAGAGACTAAGAGAGAGACAGAGAGAGACTAGAGAGAGACAGAGAGAGACTAGAGAGAGACCGAGACAGACAGACAGACAGCCAGACAGAGAGAGACTAAGAGAGACAGAGAGAGACAGAGACAGATAGAGACTAAGAGAGTCAGACAGAGAGAGACAGAGACAAACAGACAGAGTCTCTGCGTAGTTCAGGGCGGGTTTATGCGCACTGTATGAAGTCACAAATTCACATTTGCGCATAGACGACTGAAAGCTGGTGCGCATTTTGCGTAGCGCTTATGTAGCACTTATGTCAGCCCCAGATAACTGGCATTGACCATGTTCTCAATTCAACTCCTGCTCTGAAAATATCTTCCATAACTACAGCCCCAATCAGGAAAAGGTGTGGGTGTGGGTGTGGGTGTGGGTGTGGGTGTGGGTGTGGGTGGCTGTGTGTGTTCGTGTTGGCAAGTAAGGGGTCAAAAATACCCCGCGTGAAAAATGTCAACGAATGATGTCAGAGCAGAGGAGTGCAACTGTCTTGTTGAAGAGGACATGGTGCAGTGAATAATAGACTGTCTGTCTGTCTGTCTGTCTGTCTGTCTGTCTGTCTGTCTGTCTGTGTGTGTTTCAGAGAAAGACAATGACCCCCCCACCACACACACCCCCACCACAAATCTTATTCTAACCCTGAGACGTCTAAAGCATCTCGCTTCACTGCTTGGCCGAGCCACTGATGTGTCACTACAGCTCAGACACAGCAGTGAGGAAGAGGAGAAGAGGAGAAGAGGAACAGAGTGCAAAAATAGAGAAAAAAATAGACACACTAACCAAAAAAAAAAACCCCAACAAATAGGAATAGCTCCGAAACCCAAAACGGAAAATGAGAATACATTATTTTTGAAATAATAAAAGAATACATTTGTTACAAAACTATGAAAATGTTTATTCAGCATTTAAACAATGCAGAATATACAATAAAAATAAAAGGGTGTTGCCTCTTCTGGGCTCCAGCGGGGTGTTTTTGATTTTAAATGATAAATGAATCCCGATGTTGAGAAAGTCTTTGTGGATGAAGCCCCTCTAGAAATTTCAGCATCGCTCTCTTTACAAACGGCTTTCAGTGTCTTTCTTAGAGAAATGGAAATGCGCCACACGGCAGACCTGCTGCCTCTAGTCCAGTCTGGAGCTGCAGGTTGATTGCGGCATCACCGTTTCGGTCTCGTTTAAAAAAATTCCACAGAAACCGAAAAAATAAAATAAAATTGTCATTTTCGGACGAAATTTGTTCGCCGGCCGAATATTCGGTGAATCCCTAAAAAAACAAAACCCAAAACATTTTAACTAGGTGTGCAAAAATATTACACTACTTCAAGAAATTATAAACCATGTCCCTGTGACATAAAACAGAACCCACTTACAATAAATAGCCATTAATCCATTTATCAGCAATGACCAATAATGGCCAACAATCATTCAGTATTTTCTAAACAGAGTTAAAATGTGACCTGGTCTGGCAAAATGAGTTACACTGACTCAAAATTCAAAATTGAGGTTTTGGGATGAGAAAATAAGCTTTAAAATGAGATCTTGGTCAAAGCTGTATCTTAAACGGTTGTCAAGTTACAGTGGTTTGAATTCTGGTCTCGCAGCAACATTTTTCTGAAAAAATGTTGTCTGTTTTTTGTTTATCTTTAACAATCCATAGCATCCAAAGAGATGCACCCAGTATTCAACAAGATTTTACTACAGGCATTTAGATACTTAGATTAAGTTAAGATTAAAATACATTAAATCAGACTGAAGACACATCAGTAGAGCCAAAGAACTCATTCACCAACTGGATTCAGTCTCACTGGCAGCAGCAGAGCGCAGACTGGACACGCCCACTGAGTTTAAACTTTAGCTATTTTACATTATTTTAACAATGACATTATACAAAACAGCAATCACACTCCTTCGATGATGTTGACCCAAAATACAAACGTTAAACCCGATCTTCGTGAGGAGATATATTCTGAAAAGAAAAAAAACGCTAGCATTAGGCTACACAGAACACCGCTAATCTGTGGAGGGGTGGGCGGAGACAAGGCTGTGAACAGGCTTCCTATTGGCCACTGAAAAGGTTTTGTGCTCATGATTTAAACATTTTGATGGGTTTAAAAAGATCAGGGACTGACGTTTTAACACCATACTTGGGCAGCTGAGATCGTGACGTTTCAGAGGAGAGGCGAAAACAGCACTTATTCTGGACATTCTTTTGTAAGCTTTGAGCTACAGCTCAGATTAAACAGGCATTTAAGTACATTTTCACAATTATTTCCATGATGAAACTGAGAGATTAATTTTGAAGACCTTTTCTTTCATAGAAGACCAAAATAGAAAAAAAGATATTTTAGATGTTTTTCAACATAATCGGTCCGTATCTAAATAAATAGAATGCCGACTTACGACTCATTACGGCAGATCCGGTCTCATATGGTCTTTACTGAAACATGTCCTGACAATATCTCAATGTCAATATTACACAATTACCTTTTATCATGAGGAATTCATATATCCATACAGTCAAAACCAAATCTGGCCTGTGTCACCAATACAAACACTTTAGTCAGTAGGGCTGCACGATACTAGGAAAACATGCGATATGCGATAATGTAGTTGAGTGTTGCCATGGCGATATCACATGCGATAAGTGAGTAAAAACT
>JBBJLR010096939.1:0-10180 GCA_037577145.1 Brachypetersius gabonensis | reverse complement strand
CTCTCTCTCTCTCTCTCTCTCTCTCTCTCTCTCTCTCTCTCTCTCTCTCTCTCTCTCTCTCTCTCTCTCTCTCGGGATGGGTGTGGGACGCGATCTGTCCCGGCAGACGTCCGACTTTAACGAAATGTCACCTCCCCTTGTTCACTAGTTAGCCTTCTATATAGCAAACATTATGTAGCGAACGAGTGAATAAGTGCACTTTTTCTTTTTAGGCCTTGTACTTTTCCTAAGATTTTAATTAACCATCTGAAAGAGCAGTAAGGGAGGCGATTTATATTGCGTAGGTGGAAGAATGCAGACTAGAAGTGTATTAACTTGTTTGTGACATCTACCAATGCAAAAAATTCTGTTAATCTACTCGATATTTTAATATATACCCTTTTTAATTCTGTTCCAAATAAAACAGTAGAATTACCTCTAGTAATGTAGCCTCGAAAATCACTTCTCTGTATGTCTCTTGTCTTGTACTCAATGAGGAATGGCACTCGTCTAAAAAGAATGATCAAGAGTAGATAGATATTCTTTTCTGGAGGTCTAGTTTGATGGTTTGTTTTATATCCCAGACTACTGGTCAATCTTCAGTATTGTCAGTCATGTTCTGTATTGTTGTGCGTTCAAAAGAGCAATGAGACTCTGTTGGACTGCTTTCCTCTAACATCAGTATAATTGTATCTTTTGTTGATTTTATGTCTATAACAGCATCCTTAGCAGTGGACTCACCTGTTTCACTGAGTGCAAATGTTGCTGTATCCTCATCTCACCACTGGAGACAGAGGCAGCCGCCGTTGATGTCAGTTTTCAGACTATGACTGGGGATGCCAAGCATTTTCTGCTTCTCCTTATGATGGTGCATTGCAGTGATGCTGCAGTGGAAAAATGTGGAGATATATCTGACTCTACCCAGCAGCCTTGACTAGGGGTGGTAGACACGACATACCGGTAGAAATTTGTCTACCGATAGAGATTTTTCGAAAACGCAGTGTTACGTATGCTGATGTGAACCAAAGAGACAACTCGTGATTGGCTGATCGCTTACGAATTTTCCTGTTGGTATAAAAGTATTGTATGGTGTGTTTGAAGTGTGTGTAAAAGAACTGTGTGTTTGTTGGCTCGTGTGCGTGAAACTGTAAGAGATGTACTTTGGTTTGTCAGTAAAGGTGCAGTAACTTTTACTGTATCAAAATAACCAGCCTACTGTCCCAGAAAAGTCAGTCATTAATCCTCGTGTCTCTCTTACTGCACTTGGGCTCACTTAATTTGTTTTACCCTCGTAACCTGTCTGTCTCACTCTTGCGTTTCCTTGATAGTGCGCCCCTGGTGACCGTTAGCTGTAAAAATCCATAGATCAGCCGCATCGTTGTATAAGCAGCAGGGTCCAAAGCAAGTGAAAAACAGGATGGTTGTTTTTTACATAAAGTAATGCTGCAATTCACAGTTTAAATAAAATTACATTATATAAAAGTTTCTTTGTGTTAGAATTTTTATTTATTTATTTTCCAGATACAAATTGCTATATTGTGATATGTATCGTTATCGAGGTAGAAAATTGCTTCTACCGTGATAGAAGATTTTGGTTATATTGATCGCCCACCCCTAGCCTTGACACAGGAGTAATCTTCAGTGCACGCTGAAAGGCCAGATTTGAAATGTGTGCGAAGCAACAGTCATGTGGTAATTACCAACTTGAGCAGTGATGAGCATTTTTGCAGCAGCACTTTTTCCTTGCCACTATTTAATATTATTTTTCAGGAACTCTGCCAAATGAGCACACATGTGACTTATAAAACATGTGTCTGCAACAGCTAGTTATCAATTACGTTTTGTACAGTTACATTTATTTACAAATCCGTATAAGTAGCTGTCCAGGGCTCACAGATCTTGGCCACTCAGCTTGCCTTCTGGGGGCAAAGCTGATGCCATGGCTTGTATTATTGGCTGATTTTTAATATTTAGGGTTTTTTTTGTATAAACAGTAACCTGGCATGTTTGACATTTAATTAAAAAAGAAATGAAGTAGACTATAAATTAAATAAATGAAAGAAAATAATGAATAATAGATATTTTCTTTTTCTGAATCGATGCAACTTACTGTCATGTCACATCTTCAGAACGTACTTAGTGAAGTATAGACAGGAGAATAAATATATCTGTCGTTAAAAAAACCTTCAGAAATCTGTAGAGAAATTGCATTTCGTTTTGCAGAGCAGCCGCTGGGAGAGAGAATGCTTCTTCGTTGTCTTTTGTCCATCTTGAATTCTCCTTGATCATGCTTGGACTTTTGACATTGCTTGCTCTCTGAGGAAGGATTTCTTCCGGCCTGGCAGTTCAGGGAACTATTCTCTCCCCAAAGACCTACATTTCGAATTCCCAGCACAAAAACATCTGAAAGTCATTAAACCAAGATCTAGAATTCAGAGACTAGAAGAGAGTAACACCTTTAGGTTCTACCAAATCAGACTGTGTTAGTCTTACTACAACTGTGAGTCATCATTGGTTATGTTGTTAAACTAATTAACCCATCTTTTATGGGCTTAAGGAAGTCTGCTTGAGCAGAAAAGAGAGGCAAACTGTGAAACAGAGATTTGCCAAGTTCACAGTAAAGGCAAAAGTAGAGCACAGCTGAGGCACTGTGAACGTCATCTGAGAGACCTGATCCTTGAGTAAAGCTAGGGATTAATAAGGTTACTGTGGTTTAGAGTGAGGGACAGGAAAGCAGTCTTCAGAGACTCAGTGACCTCATGCCAAATATGACCAGAATACCACTGCTGTCCCTTTCGAGGCACTGAGATCTGATCAGGCAGTGGCCTGAGAAAGTCCTGATGACCTCTCAGATCTGACTTTGCTGTCACAGAAAAAATGTTGTGGTTCTGCTTATTTTAGAGAGATTGTGGGCACAGTGCTGTGCAAAAGCATACATTCCAATTGTTGAAAGCCATTTATCTCAAGAATGAGTGTCCGTCTGCTGGCAAAAACACTAACATTAGGATAAATACACAGTAGTAAGAAGTATTTCCATTTATTTTGTTTGTTTTCTGTTCATTCTGGTTCTAAAAAGTAGTTGAGCTGGTTAGAAAAACACAAGATTTGTTGCAGTTTTTTTTCCTGTATGCTCCCAGCCATTGGATGGATTAAATTACAAACACACGTAATTTAATTTAATGAGTAATTAATTGAGTCTAAGCAGCTATTGGATAGTTAACTGTGAAATGTAAATATATTTAAGGATAAGTTTGAGGACTGAGAATTGCTTGACTGAGAATTGTAGAGAATGCTGGAACCCTGTCAAATGCTGTTCAGCCCTGAAACCTAACCCTAACTTTTATCAGTCAAGTCAGGAAAAAATGTCATATTTCAGCACTGCTGCTCTCATTTGGAGTAGGGCTACACAAGATATCGCAAATTTACTGTAATCGCGATATAAACATGTGCAACATCCATATCACAAAAGACTGACCGAACTGCAATAAATGATGTTTTTCCAAAACCCTTCACCCAGAGCCACAGAGAAGAGGGCCAAACAAATCCCTCGGCAGTTTCTGTGCTGCTGACTTTTTTCTGGCTTTCTATAATTTAAATTATGTTTACATTTATTTAAGATTTTAAGTTATTAAAAAAGATTTTCAGATTTTTTTCAACAATGTTCAATGGTTCAAATGTTTTTAATGGGAGGAAGTATTGCATTTCATTTTTTTTCTGCATAGATTAGTCAGTGTTTGGAGTCAGTGTTTGGAGTCTGTGTTACCAGCAAATCCAAAGCAGAAAAACATTAACACTATAAAGATTTTTACTTACTTATCGCATGTGATATCGCCATCAACTACATTATCGCATGTTTTCCTAATATCGTGCAGCCCTATCTACTAGTTGAAGATCAATCAGTGAACACACATGACAAGTCATAAGCAGTTGCAAATGAACAAGCAGGTTTAAGTGCTTTCTATTAACATAAGAGGGCCCCAGTAGATAAGTCACATCAGACCCTACCTGGTTGATATGGAGGAAACCTGTAGAAAAATCACAGTTTTGATGCATAAATACATCATTTCACGGTTTGTCACAGGGGTTTACTGTGAGTGACAGTCCAATTAAGTGGAACAGTCCTAGAAGCACCCGGCTGAGTCTTTGGTCCCCTGCAATACACCACTGTGAAACATCTGCTGCCTGCTTAACACACACAGGCAGACTAGAGACTAAATAAGGCAGAATATGTTCAGTTCACATTTTACAAAATCATATGTTTATTGAACAACTTGTTTAATTCCTAAAGCTCATCTAGTTATTTTGAGAAAAGTTACCTATTTTTGGATGTGCTCTTTACACAGCCTACTCCAAATAAGGGCTGCACGATATTAGGAAAACATGCGATATGCGATAATGTTGTTGAGTGTTGCGATGACTATCACATGCGATAAGTGAGTAAAAGTTTTGTCTTTATAGTGTTAATTTTTTTCTGCTTTGGATTTCTGGTAATATAGACTCCAGACACTGACTAGTCTATGCAGGAAAAAAAAATGCAAAACTTTCATTCCAACATAGTTTTTTTTTTAAGAAAAAAAATAAAAAAATTTTAAATAATTTTGAATCTTAAGTAAATGTAAACATAATTTATATTATAGTAAGTACTCACTATAAAGTATCAAAAAGAACAATCTATGCCCTCTTCTCTGTGGCACTGGGTGAAGAGATTTGGAAAAAACACCGTTTATTGCATTTTCAGTCAGTCTTTCACGATATGTATATTCAGAATCAGAATCAGAATCGCATGTGAGTGAACACATACAAGGAATTTGATTCCGGTAGATGGTGTCTCAAGTACAACAGTATAAAAACAACAAAAAATATTAAAAGATACAGTAAACAATATACTGAGCAAATATAATATACAATAATATACAATCTACAGTATGAATACGTAATATTGCGCATGTTGATATCGCGATGACGGTAAATTTGCCATATATTGTGCAGCCCTACTGGTAGCACAGTGGTTAGGGCGTTTGCCCTATGGGTTTGAATTCCAAGGCGGGAGCTGTGTTCCTGAATGCCCCACTGTGTGCTGTGGTGTGTTCACGCATGTCAGATCAGTCATTTTCACTTCACTTTCTTTTTTCTAGTTATTGCACTCGAGTGATTCGGGATTATGTTTCCCTGCACATTGGATGTGTATAACTGTGTATGTGACAAACATCTTGAATCTTAATGTCTTTCCATTCTCAGATCTCCTGTCCTTAACATAACTTGGGATTGGCATTTTTCGGAATTAATTTTCATGGTGTGTAAATGGCCAGCAAAAGTGGTCCCTGTGACATGTGTCTGCATGGGACTAAAACTGGAAGAAATTCATTTCTGAACTTTGTGCAGTGAGATACTGATCAATGGTGGGTCCCTGTGTTGTCATTTTGTTGGTATGTTCAAACATTTGGATGCTCAGAACGTGCTTAGCATACTTAGCATACGTGCTTAGCATTGGGACTTGTTTGGGGACTTGTTTGGTGGACCAAGAATTGTGATAAAGTTTTCGCTGATATCAGTACCAGAGTGTAATAAATTCTCTTCAAACCTTGTGTCAACACTCAGCATCACTGGACTGTAAGCAGCTGGTGAGGATCAACAAAAGCTAACTGATGCCAAACAGCAGGATCTAGCTACTCTCAAAAAAATTAAGAACATCTGACAGAAAGAATGTCGTCCCGATTGTTAAGCATCATGCTCATGTTTTGGGGTTATGTGGTAGCCAGTGACCCAGAAATAATTGCAAGAGTAGAAAGAAAAATAGGTTTCGTCAAATATCTGCCCAAAACTGAAATGAACAAAAGCTGGCTTCTGCAGCTGGACAGCGATCCAAAACTTACCTCAACATCCACCATGAGCTAATTTGGGAAATACAAGCTTAAGCTTTTGGAATTATTTTCAAAATGTTTAGTTCAGGTTGAGGGCTAGCATGTTTCCACACACGACACTCTCTGTCATGGTTTTCATGCTGCTACAAACCACACAGTCATATTTATTGCCGTTTTAAATTGCATATATTTATTTATTGATGTCCTGCATTTTCTTGCACATTTGCACTCTTTCACATCTCTGCTGCTAAACTACAGTACTGGTCAAATTCTGTACTTATCGTCAATGTAGCCGTTGTCATTTGCACTATACATTGTCTTCTCCTCGCCTCGTTTAGGGGTATTGTTGCTCCTGTTCTGTCCTGTCTTGCACTTGTGTTCTGTTCTGTTCTTGTGTTGCTGGTCCTGGAGAAACGTTGTTTCATTTTTACTATGTACTGTGTATATTAGGGGTGTAACGGTACACAGATGTCTCGGTTCGGTACGTACCTCGGTTTGGGGTCACGGTTCGGTACGGTTCACGATACAGCAAAGTTAAGCAACAAAAAGTTCTAAAGAATGAGGCTTGGTTCATTTATTTTAAATGAACAGCAGTACATTAACCAGTAAACACACAATCCTTCTTATATTCTCATGTATGTGTAAGGCAGCAGAAGTGTTATGCCAGTAGGTGGCACTATTGCACCACACTACGACCCAGGTTTATGATATACTTGCGCTTTTTGGTCCCTCTGTGATTCCGTATTGTTTCAATCACGTCTTCTCTGTTGTATCGTGTGTTCTCCGAAAGACATCATGTACCGAACCGTGACCCATGTACCGTGACGGTTCGGTACGATTACATGTACCGTTACAGCCCTAGTGTATATAGTAGAAATGACAATAAAATCTCCTTGACTTTACTTGACTTTCCTAACACGTCATTAGACAACTCGGCACACTTGTAGGAGACTGCTAACCCCCCGTTCTCTTATGGCAGCCAACAGATGCCCATATTGTATAGTCATGAAAAATTGTGGATTGATGGGAACCGTGCTGTGCATACAATATTGACTTAGACAACTACAGGACTAGAAATATTCTACAGGGAAGAGGATTAGTATTAGTATTAATATTAGTATTCTTTAAGTAGAAAGACTTCTGAACTTGGCAAATCTCTGTTTAGATGCAATACTTGAGGCTTTGGTTTTTTAAATATTTTAGATCAAACCTGTTGTTTTTTTTTATACTATATGGTTAATACTGTGTGGTTGGACCGGTTACTAGAAAATGGAGCTGATATTCTAGTCTTGCTTGGAATTTCATCATCTGATTTTACATGACTGTTAGTTTGCATGACTGCCAGAGTACCTAGACACCCTGATTTCAGTTACACACAGAATTAGGCTGCGGTTTGTTGTGGCTTAGCTTTGTTTAAAGCAAAATAGTGATGGTTGTGGTGCTTGGTTATTTTGACAGACTGCTGGAATCTTTATTGTCAGCTAGTGTCCTGGTGATTAGGGAGTTGCCCCTAGGGTCAGATATCCTACAAGAGGTGTGCACTACAGGCCACCAAGCATCAGGATTTTTCGTATCGCTGGTTCTGCTACCGGCGCAGATTTCCAAAGGTTAGAACAGAATGATGTTTTCCATTTTAAGGGTTTTATTGAGCTTCAGACTGTCATGAAACTTAATTTATCCTGCAGAGTGATCACTTAGTAACTTCCTTTGTGTTAGATAATGTGCTATTTTGGCCACTAAATTTGTGAGAAAAAACACATGTAACTCCAACTCCGATTTAAGCTTAGCTCAAATCTTACTTATTTAACTGTGCTTTAAAAGTTCTCCAGTTTCGTCGTTTGACTGATTTGTTTCCGTTTCCTGTTTCTTTGTGTGTTTGGAGTTTTTTGAAAATATGAAGATAACTAAAGGGAGTAAATGATTTGTGCTCTCAGTCAAATAATGCAAAACATTTAGCAGTTCTCTGGCAGTCTCATTTTTCAATTTGGAAGTAAAGGAAATAGAAGCCAAACATCCACTGCATTATCTCCGTGGCATTTCCTTTCCATTTACCCTGTGCCAGCGCTGGTGCCTGGTTAGTATCAGCGGTAGAATCCTCAGGCTCTGTTTTTGTCCTGTGTTTAGTGAGAACTGTCTCTGGCTATTGGATAGCCGTTTGCTTCTGCTGCCATTTTGGGTTTGCTCTCCTGTATGGGTTTGCTACAGCCTGTAACAGGTTTAATCAAATTGTGCCACTGGCAGCAGGCTCTGTTCATGCTGCCACATTCAGCCTAGTACTAGCACTAGTGTTGGGAAACCTAGTGATCTTTTTTTTTTTTAAAAAAAAGCGCCATTATTTAAAATGTGTGTCCATTAAATGTTTCTACAGGCAAGTTTGTAACCTTTATATTAGTCAGTCACTAATCTGACATCCTCCATTTGATCTGCAAATATTGTGATGTAATTCTGAAATATTTAAAGAAGGAACTTCTATATCATCGCTGTCTGGCGGAATCCTCGTAACTCCACTTTCTGTCTTTGTTGTTGTTTTTGGTTTTTTTTTTTACAAATCGATACTATTGGTCAGTCTCCACGTGGGTCTGTAAAATTTTGAAATAATTAACCAATGAAAAGTGTTGAAAATAGGGATTACCTCCTACAGCTGTCACCAAAGCCTTGTAACTCCACCCCCATGTCAGTTGAGTGAACAAAGGCTAATCAACCATGTTAGACAAGCTGTAGGCTTTATTAAAGTGTTGTAGTCTGTTAATTGATCTCAATACAATGAATGGTAGCCAACTAATGTACAGAGGCTCTGTCTAGACGCAACGCTACCGCTAAAATCACTCCTTTGTCTATATTTGCCGGTCAAAATCCACATAAATCCGTTTAAAAGAAAGATTTTACAAAAATGTTGGCAATACAACCTTACACACAATTATATAATCATATCCATCCAAACTCCGCACAGAAAGACCCAACCCAGGAGTTGAACCCAGGACCTTCTTGCGGTGGGGCAACAGCGCTAACCCCTGCGCCACTGTGCCGCCCTATAATCATATCTTAAGACGTTATACCAATTTTGATGACACAGTATTCATTTGTTTAGAATATACATCGTTTTTTTAGTTTCCTGTAAAAAATAGCAGTTTTGGACATATGAGCAAGTGTCTTAGTAGGGTTTTGGGGCTAACATGATTTGCTAGAACAGTTTCCGTATGCTTTGGCCTGTATTCTGCAGGTCTTCAACTGCAGAGATGGAAGCTTAGTTTTAAGAGATACTCTCTGTTAGCATGGGGTGATGGTGGTGGAACGCTACAATGTAAATTTTTGTAATGTAACATTTATGCAGTGAAACCCTACTATAATATCCCTCTCTGTGTAGTTGTGGATGGAACGTTCTTGATGACAGTGTCATGACCTTGTACTGCCCTGATGGTTTCAGTCACTTATTCATTAATTACAGTACCCAGTCATGTGAGGCTTTGGGGCTGCATAAGCCTGCATGGCTCTGCACAGTAAAATGTCTTGTTTCTCTACTCATTTATTCAGATTTTACCCGTCTACTTGCCATGTCTCTATTTAGGCCAACTATACAAGATACTAGTGAACAATTAAACTGAGCAGGACAGTGAGGATACAGTTCTGCTGCTAAAGGTGAAACACCTAATACTGCATTTATCATGGCAAAATAAGTGAATCAGTCTATGTCCATAAATCAGGTTTATCAAAAACATAGTAAAGGTACGACGTCAGTGGTCAGCTACTGATTTTTTTTGTGTGTCTGTGTTTTTGGGGCAAACCATGTTGCAGTTTATTTATGTAAGTAATCTATGCCATTAATAAATATAAATATATATATATATTAGGGCTGGGAAAGTTAACGCGTTATTACTTTTGAAAGTCGGTGCTTTCACCAAAGTTACGCGAGCAGGGCGGACCGGGACTTTCTTTACCAGGTTGGGTTTTCGCATCTCGGCCGCATCTTGGGCCTTTTTGCAGAATGCACAGATTGCCAGTCTGCCCCTGAACAGCAGCGCTGAGCTATTTAATATGGACAAAAGTAATGGGTCATCTGACCCCCGCGAAAACCAGCCAACACGTACGGTGCTCCTATTACGTTTGTCCATATAAGACGCCTGACCATTACACCAAATGTGACTTTAATACTGGTTCCGTCCACATGCTCTACAGCTGCTATAATGGCTGCGCCCCCAGGCTCTGGGAATTTGTTTTAAAATAACAAGCTAGATAAAACGTGAACGCCCTGAAGTGGCAAATAGATTTGGTTTTATATTTGATTACAGTAATGTTTTTACAGAAATATTTGAACTTCAGCTGTGTGACTGTGTTAAAGAGAA
>JBBJLR010096907.1:0-10181 GCA_037577145.1 Brachypetersius gabonensis | reverse complement strand
CCTCTCACACTGAGACCAGTTGGATGGTGAAACACTACTAGAAGCTCCTCAAAGCTCATTACTGCCATTTAGTTTAATAGAGAACCAGAGATTTATTTTCTTTGAATTATTCAGGTTCTGCTGCATCATTTCTCTTATTCTGATGTATTTCCTTTAAAACAAAGCTTTAAAGAACAATATTTTTATTTGGAAATGAGGAGAAATATTGTCAGCAGTTCTTAAAAACGAAGGTAAAGTTGTTCAGTTTAATACTCGCAGCTAGAAAAGATCAAACCTGAGAAACTGAACGTGTTTGCAGTGGGAACGTGTTTTTTTTTTCCAGAGCTGTACGTGTCCGCCGCTTGTGATAATGTTGTTTGTAATATCTTTGTGCGTGTGTTTGCTTGCCTGGTCACGCTGACTGTGGTTTCTGTGGATGTAAACACACACTCATTTTTCTAATGCATGCAAATGCAGGTTTGACTCGTTGTCTTGGATTAAAAAGAAGTTGTTTGTCCACGTTTACGCCAGACCTACTAATCTTCAAAAAAAAAAGTGGCGATGACTTTAAGGGAAAAATATTCTACACTTTTAAAGGAAGTTAATGTAAAATCCCAAACAGTTCCAAATAAGAAACAACAAAAAACAGACAAGGTTTGTTCAAACTGTCACAGTGTGAACATTTCAGAGGGAAGTCAAATCCGGAATGCTGCTGATAATCCATCTGCTTTCACTGATATTACTATCAGATAAAACCTTTAGCAATAGATGTTTAGAGTTATGCAAACGTTTCAGTGGAACACTGGCAAATGATCAAAAGCATTTTAGGTTTGTTACACATTGCAGGTCTTTGGGTTCATTCCTGATTCTCACACGGAAGCGGAGGGAGTGGTTTCAACACGTCAATCCGATTCAGGAGGCAAAACTGGTTTCCCTGCTCTGGCACATTCCTGCCATTTTGACGCAAGGCGTTTCTGAAAGATTTGTCGTTAAACAAGGGTGGGGCCGTGAGAGGTGGGCAGTGGGTCTGGTTCGTCTGTTGGTTACGAGTTGAAGGACATTCTGAAGTGTTTTAAAGATTTGAACACGCTTTATTTTTTTATTTAAACCAAATCGTGTTCATGATCATCGGGCCCAACATGAGGTTCTGCAAGTTTATACTTGCCTATAAGCTTTCAGGGCACTGTAAATGTTATTAATGTGTCTCTGTAACTTCAGAGGGAAAAACAGCCTTAAGCACTTTCTGATGGGTTTTTAGAAAATGGAGGGGTTCGTTTCATGTGGCTTAACACACAAGATTCCATTCAGAGTCATTTTGGACCATTTCAGGTGGTCCATTCAGAATAAGACAGTAATACCCAGGTATACTAAAGAACGGATGGAGTTTTCAGCTGCAGAGTGACTGATCGATTGGTTGGTTGATCTGTCAATTGGTTAATTGACTGACTGGATGGTTGGTTGATGGACTGATCGACTTATTGGGGCAAATATGAATATTCTTTGTTGTATTCCATGCCTCTGGTCGCAACTTGTTGATATACAGTAACCACCCAGTTTTATGTGGATCAGGAGTCGCGGATTCAGTCACATGGAAATTTGTTTTCACAACCGAAAATAATGCTTTTTTTTAGCTTTTTGTGGCAATGAATAATTTTTTTTCTGGTTTAAAATGAGCTTAAAATGACCTTAAACTGTTTTGGGGGCATATTTAGCATTTACACTATCAAAATAGGCATTTTTAGGCTTTTTTTAAAAAAAAAAAACAAAAACCCAAAACACAGTTTTTGACCATACACAAAAATAGAGAATAACAATATCGAGCCGGCTTAGGGGCCTCAAATCATCTGGGTGGGTTTTGTAGTAGTTCATATTAGGCGCTTAATCTTAGTGTGGTATTATTTACTCCTCACATGTTTTTTCCAGGACATGGAAGTGAGTCCTGATGAGCTGATGGGCATTCTCAACAGGATTCTGGGCAAACGTGAGTGTGCTCATCTCTTTAGGCCTGATTATCAATTGCACCTAAAATGATCAGAATCAGAAAACTTTATTGATCCTAAAGAAATAACTTAGGACTGCAAAGACCCAGAGACACACAGACCAGAACAATATAAAATATAACATGTAAATAAATCCAATACAAACTCAGTATAAAATAAACTATGGTATAGACACAAATGCTGGGAATAAATACTATAGATAAGTAACTTACAGCTTAGTGAATTATTAATGACACAGCTGGTAGTTGGGAGTGTGTTATTGTGTGTATCTGAGTAATACTGACTTAAGTGACAACCAAAAAACTGAGGACACTCCAAATAGTGCCTGTATATATTTCCACAGTGTTCTTACATTTACACTACCAGGCATAAGTTTGGACACACCTTCTCATCCAATGGTTTTTCTTTGTTTTGATTATTTTCTACATTGTAGATTAATATTGAAAATCAACTAAATGATGAAGGAACACATGGAACTCTGCAGTAAACAGAAACAGAGTTCTGTAATAAGGGAATGATGGACTATTGGTTTTTTTTACTGAGTTCAGTGGTTCTTGCCATAATGTGCAGTAGAACCGTAGTGGAACAGGATCACTAACTGTGGACCAACCCGACTCACAGCTGATGATCCCAAACACATTAAGAAGAAGAGAAACTCCACTAATGAACTCTTGAGGAAGAAACTCCTGCTAATTAAACACCATTCCAGGTCGATATTGATCTACAATGTAGCCGATAATAGACACAAAGGAAATCAGTGAATGAGGGGGTGTGTCCAAACTTTTGACTGGTCGTGTGTGTGTGTATGTTGTTACTCCAAAGGACACTTGTGATGGAGAAACATAGAAACATTTTCATATACAGAATTCTGCATGTCACAGTGATTAAAACGCTGATAATAATGAGCTGCAAAACTGATCTTTCCTCCTCTAGATCAAGACCTAAAGACGGATGGTTTCTCAATCGAGTCTTGCAGGAGCATGGTGGCACTGATGGACGTATCCTTTCTTAAGAACACGAGAATCTGGGCAGAACCGACGTATTTCAAATCCTTTTTGAAATAGAGAGCAGGCTGTGTGTATTAGCAGCGTTTGATTTTTTTCCATTTGACCATAACTCTCCTGAAACAGAGTGATAGCTCTGGAAAGTTGGGCTTCGAGGAGTTCAAGTATCTGTGGAACAATATCAAGAGGTGGCAGGTAAAGAGAAATAACATTGTACTCTAGTTTACCCTAAAGTGGTCTTTTTCAAAACAAAACATTAGGTCACAAACATTGAATACATTAATTAAAGAAATTTGGGATTAATTAAAGAAATTGGTTCGGGAGTTGCCCCTGTGATCAGAAAGCCATGGGTTTGAATCCCAGGACTGCTAGTAGCACCACTGAGGTGCCCTTGAGCAAGGTATCATCCCCACACTCTGCTCCTGACTGCCTGCTGCTTCACTTGGCAAGGGGTTAAATGGGTTAAATACAGAGAAAGAATTTCACACTGAGTGCTGTGGTGTCATGTGTTGGTGCGACAGAAAGCAGAACTCAAAGATCAATTCTATATATTTTTAAATGTATGTTTGTATATTTAGTTCATATAATTTGTAGTTTGTATGGAAACTGCTATACAGCATTTCAGCATAATTTTAACCTTCACACACAAACTGTGTTCGACAATGCACTCGTTCACTTGCTCACTCATTTACTTTATAGTGTTTGCCATATAGGGGGTTAATTAGTGAACAAGACGTTATGTTCATTTCAGACACTCGGGGTGTTACGTAACAGTAACATTTGTGTTGACCCTTAGCCTGATTCAAAATATGGGCTAAATTTGCCATGCTAAGCCTGATATCATTAAAACTATGTGATTTAAAGACAAACAATTCATACCGTTGGTTCCACGGGTCTTAATTCATTACCATAACGTTACGATAAACTTGAACAACAAAACACTGCTCACATTTGTGCATTCTCCATTGCGAGCTCTGGTTCCTCCTTTCCTTGACTTTATTTTGCTGGATAACAGTGAAAGAAACCCGCAGTGCATGATGGTATATGTGTATTCATGTAACACGTGAAACTGACAGTTGGAATTTCGAACAACACTACAAAATGGCCGATTCACTACATAGTGCCCTACAAAGTGAACGAGTGCACTTTTCGAACACGGCCTAGCATTGCATTCATGAATTTGCCTCTTTCTGAAACAGGGAGTTTATAAGGCGTATGATGCAGACCACTCTGGGACGATCGGGGCAGATGAGCTGCCAGCGGCGTTTAAAGCAGCAGGTCAGTATGGCGGCCTTGATTCTGTACCTACTGCAGCGCCACGCCTCACGCCAGGCTGCCGCAAGCACACAGCAGACGAAGCGTCAGCAGAAATAAAAAGGTTTTCCCTCTCTGTCCTCAGGGTTTCCTCTTAATGAACAGCTCTTCAAGACGATCACTCGCAGGTACAGCGATGAAAGCGGCAACATGGACTTCGATAACTACATCGGCTGCCTGGTGCGACTGGATGCCATGTGCCGTAAGTCGGCTTTTCCTGCCGTCACACACTAAGTTTAATTTAATATGGAGTCGACTCAGTGGAATGAATTTGTGTGTTTACAGGGGCTTTTAAAGCACTGGACAAGGGCAACACAGGTTCTGTCAAAGTCAACATCAAAGAGGTATGAGTATTATATTGATAAAGGCTTGGGAAAATATGTAACCAGTAAAGCTAAAATGTTTTGCATAAATGTCTTCTTTTCTGTAACTGGAATCAACTAAATTGGGAGTAAATTGAGGGAAAACATACATACATATATTATATATATGATGTACAATACAAAAGTCTGAGCCACTGTGCCTTTTGCCCTCTAAATGTTCTAAAGTTTTACATAAATGTCTAATTTTATCTTCATTTCTATCCACAGTGGCTGCAGCTGACTATGTATTCCTAGGTCAGAATAAACTTTCTCAATGCAGCTTCACTTCATAACTTTCCAGAAGAAATTGACCTGATGTCATTTTATCTTGTTTATGAGCCCAAAATACACACTTTTTTATTATCTGAGCCCAAGCGTTGCAGCGTCTTGTCACTAGGGGGCGCGTTTTTATTTACATGAAGCCCAGCTCTGACAGGTTTCTCAGGTCCTCTCATGTCCTCTCAGGTTCCTCAGGTTCCTTTGTGAGAACAGTTGGACCTCTCAGGACCACATTATGTCGAACCCTAACTGAAATTGTAAAGTCTGTGAACTTTTAAATATATTAAGCTTCACCCATCAGAATGTTCTGTATTAGCACACACTTTCGTTATTTGTGAATTGCATGAAACCAAAAATGTGCATTAAAACTGTTTATTTTATACCAGAACACTGTGTGTCCTTTTTGAGACATCCTGAGAATCATAGTTATACTGGAACTGTGTCTAAATTCTGTGTGTGTGGTTTTTGTGTGTAAGTGCATCTGTTTGTGTGTGTGTGTGTGTATTTGTGTGCATGTGTAAATGTGTATGGTTGTGTGTATGGTTGTGTATATGTGTGTGTGGTGTGTTTGTGTGTTGTTTCTGTGCAAGTGCATCTGTGTATGTATGTGGAGGGGGGATACTCTGGAGAACAGTATCTGAGCTTCTGTATGATGAAGAATTTTGATGCTCCAGTTTAACCTGAAAGAACTGATTCTAACTTGTAACGACTGTCCGCCACTCACCAGCTTTATTGGTGTCATGATACCAGTCAGCGGCCGCTAGAGGTCGCTGTGGAAACATCAACTGGCCTCCTCTTCTGTCTGCTCGTTTTGTTCGCAGTCACTTTAGCATTTATAGTTTGGTGCTTAATTTTAGTTATACCTAACTATTACCGTCACCTCTAACCCGGTCTGTGTCCTCCACCGCTAGTCGTCTTGTTTTGGCCCCCGTGCTTGTTTCTGTTTTTTTACTGTGTTTTCCTTGTAAATAAAACTTCTTCTTCATGGAAGTCTGTGCCTGTGCCCCCTTCTTCTCTTTTCTGTCCGGACAAGGCCATACTCAAACCAGTCTGGCTGCTGGTGAAGTTCTCCAGCCGCCACAGCCGATCACTCTCCTCACACTCACACAGGTTTTATAGGTTGGAAAGCCAGTTTTCCCTGAGTTCACTTCATGGTGGGCGAGTTGGTCAGTCTGGCCACATTATTAATGCAGACGCACAATCTTTAATACTCCAGCAGACCAAGACATTCTGGACAGCACCATGTTTCCAACTCTGTGGACCCAGTTTGGTGAAGAACCTTTTCTATTCCAGCAGGACTGTGTCCCAGAGCACAAAGTGAGCTCCATAAAGACCTGCTGGAGGAGTTCAGTGTGGAAGAACTTGACTGATCCACACAGAGTCCTGACCTCAACCCCATCCAGCACCTTTGGGATGAACTGGAACGGAGATTGTGATCCAGACCTTCTCGTCCCACATCAGTGTCTGACCTCATAAATGCTACAGAATGAATGGACACAAATTCCCACAGAAACTCCAGAATCTTGTGGAAAATCTTCCAAGAAGAGTGGAAGCTCTTAGAGCTGCAAAGGGGACCGACTCTATATTAAACTCCATATTCAAGTCTATGGGTTTGAATACAATATCATTAAAGTCCCTTTTGGTGTGACGGCCAGGCGTCCCAATACTTTTGTCCATATAGTGTAGATGGCGGTTGCTGGGCAACGAGAGACAGCCGTCTGGCCTTCGTTGAAAATGACTGACACTTCAACAGCCAATCTGGAGCAAGACAATTAACACGCCAACCAATAGCAGCGCGGCGCGCTGGGTGGGCGGGGCCTCAGCTTCACCTGAGCTGGAGGAGAGCAGCGCGAGGACGTGAAAATCAGACCCGAGAGTAAACACACCTGCTGGCGCGAGCTCGTTCTGGGAGACAGGTGTAGGAAGAGGACGCCTCACCCATCCAGCTTCCCTGTTTCCGCAGGTGAGTGCTTCTAAATCCCATAGAATCGCGGCTGTTTACTGGAAGCTCTTAAATGTTTTTGGAAAAGTTTCGTTCTACGAGCTTTATAGTGGATGTGGGGATGATACGATGACGTCAGAGGTTTATAATTTTCCTTTCGCGTTTTAACAACGAGAAATATCATCTGAAAACGACAACAGCGAGGTGTTTTAATTTATTGTGGACGGGGTTTAGTCATTTTCACACATACAAATCTACTGTGTACATCTATCTATCTATCTATCTATCTATCTATCTCTATCTATCTATCTATCTATATATAATTTTAATAAAAAACTAAATTAAATAATAAAGTGTATTGCGCACTTTTATTTTTAAAATAAAATACTTTAAAATAAGCTGCAGTCAGAGGTGTGACCAGAACATCATGTGTGGGTGGGCATTTGGCTGATCTGGGGGCGGCAAAAAATATCTATCCATGAGGGTCTAATAACAACAACTTAGTTTTATATATCTTATTAAACAAAAATGTGGCAGAAATCATAACCTATTGTTCAATAACATTAACAGAGGCAATTCAACTTTCTATTCTTATTTTTATTTCTATTATTTTTTGTGTAGAAATATAGAACAACATTTACAAGTTAAATATCAGTGAAATCAAACGTATACAAAATATGAGAGCAAGAACAGAAACGTGGCTTGTTGTAGTTGTTAGGGAGGCGGTAGGAGATCAGTCTCCAGAGTTTAACCTGGATACATTTCTGCAGGACCAGGCTGTGTTACTCTTGGCAAATTCAGAAAGAAATTCATTAATGTCTAGATTTTTCTGTGATGTTTTTCTTACGTGGCAGAATGTTAATTTCTTTTACCTTGAATACTTTTCTTAGAACCAAACTAATTGTTTGGAAACCCCGCACACATTTTGTGGAAACTGCAAATATACCACACTTGTTTTTTTGCTTTTTGTGGCAATATATAATTTACAAGTATCCAATATGAGAACTGCCACCAGTCCAGCGGTGGCGGTAATACACTGAAAAGTTGTCAACCGCCATAAAAAGAAGAAGAAGAAGCAGCTGCTGTAGCATGTAGCCTGACGGCTCTGTGTCTTGTCCTCTTATTTTAATGTTTTAAACTCCCCCCCACCCCAATTTTCAACAGTTTATTTAGTATTAGTGAGCTGTGCCCTGTCTAAACATGTGGGTAGACGGAGTTATTTCAACGTTTCTTGTGTGTACAAGTGTTTGTTAATGCTACCTGCTAATGCTAATGTTTTTTTAAGCGATAAAGTTTTCTGCTTCGGATGATTTATTTACCTTTACACGGCTCGTCTCTGTGGGGCTTAGTGAAGGGTTGCCTTATCTTATCTTGTCTTGTCTTAGCTTCTCTGAAGATCTACTCGAGGAAGATTAAATAGGAAAAATCCACTTGTGGTCTTATTGAGCCAGTCTAATTAATTATACATCGGGTTATTATTCCCTGGAGGGTGCTGTACACTCGTAGGAGCACATCCTGCTTCAGGTGGGAGTCACTTGGCATTTTAAGAACTTGATGGCCGTGCATGAGACGACGCTTCATAACTGGTGGGCTTGCACACGACTGACAGCAGATGTGCTGGGTGAAAGACTAACTTCCAGCCGTAATGAGCAGGAAAACTATCTTTAGATTTTGTATCAGTTGTGGAGTTTTGGCCTCTTACAACCATGTTTCTAGAGAATATAATACCAAAAGCGGAGACTGTTTGAAAGCTGCTCATAAGTTTCAACTCCTGAAGCTGTGGCTGCTTTCTGAGCAGGAGGCTGAAGGTTCCAGGTGTTTCAATCATACCAACATCATCTGAGCTATAACTGCAGATGACCAGGTTTCAGGAGGCCTTTAATTCTGTAATCGGGGGGAGCGTGAAGCGGCTGGATGAATGCACTAGTCCTCGATGAATGCACTACTGGGAAACGAATGGAACTGCTTTGCTCCAGACATCCTTTACTTCACGAAGAATTCATTCACTAGGAACTGGAAGTGATTTGTAAATATCGGGCTTCCTCAAGGAGACGCGTGGAAACGATCAACGTCAAATCATAATTTTTTTTTGTAATCATCAGAAACCACAACACACTTTTCTAAACCAGTTTTTCATGCTGATTTCAGATCTGCGTTTTTTCCAGTCACATCAACTTTGGCTCGCTGCCCTCCAACGGAACAAATTAATCACACAGTTCTGACACAGGTGGGACCTTAAGGATGTCAGATAATGGTTTTGTTTTGAAAATAAAATTCAGCGTTGTTGTTAATCAGTTACATATTTCAGATTTGTTCCATTTTTGGCCCCAGTAGCATTGAGAATATAGAAAATGGCCATTTTTGTAGTTGTTTACTAACAAGTGCTTTGTGCAAACAAACTGGAATTTGAAGGATTTAAAAAGAAAGGAATAAAGATTTGATACTTATGACAAGAACTGATGTTAGTTAAAAACTTTATGTAGTAAAAATAGCAAAAAAAGAACAATATATAAAATATTTATAAATAAATATAATATAAAATTGCTCGCTTGGTCGAAAAGGGATGAATGACATCATCTGGTAGAAACTACTAAAAACTCAATTTCTCAAGTGTTGGGTTTAGAATGAAAGCATTTGAAGCGAAATTGTTTGATTTAACTGAAAATAACAAGGAATTTAAAAATGTAGTTTTCATGGGTTTCATGAAGGATGTATATTATACATTACATAGGCAGCAATTAAGCAATATCCCGCTGCTGATTGATCTGCTGCGTGATCGATCATTGCATGATTATATTTAGTGGTTAGGACTGTAGCGGTACACTGAGGCCACAGTTCAGTTCCATTCCTGGCCACTGAGTTTACAACACAGTATTTAACACAATATTAATACTGACACTTGAATGAAGAAGAATGATGATTGTATTGAGTTCCACAATTTCCTAATGAAACTACAGCTGAAATGGAGAAGGAGTGATGCTTACAGCTCTGGAAAAAATAAGTTCCCACGGCAAAAATGTTCAGTTTCTCAGGTTTGATCTTTTCTAGCTGCAAGTATTGAACTGAACCTTTGTTTTTAAGAACTGCTGACAATATTTCTCCTCATTTCCAAATAAAACTATCGTTCGTAAAGCATTCGTTTAAAGGAAATGCATCAGAATAAGAGAAATGATGCAGCGTCTACAGAACCTGAATAATTCAGAGAAAACAAATCTCTCGTTACCAACAAAATGGCAGTAATGAGCTTTGAGGAACTTCTAGTAGTGTTTCACCATCCAACTGGTCTCAGTGTGAGAGGAGA
>JBBJLR010096887.1:0-10182 GCA_037577145.1 Brachypetersius gabonensis | reverse complement strand
TGTGTGTGTGTGTGTGTGTGTGTGTGTGTGTGTGTGTTCGGGGCCGGGGCAGAACCAGTGATGATGATTGGTGTGTCAGCACTCAGTGGAATGAATAACAACTAATCAGCACTCATTAGCCAGAATGCTAACATAATTGCCCAAAACTGTAGAAAAACAGAAATATACCTAATTACTGTAGAAAAAAATATGGTTGTTTTAATGTATTCAATATAGAAATGTGAGAGAGCCGTATTAAATAAACATTTTAGCCCCTGAGCCGCAATGTGCCCCATTTGAAAAAGGCCAGGTGCCCTTTTCATGGTCAGGGTCCCATAAACTGGCTCTGGTGTCATTCACAAGGCCTGTATTATAAAGGCCATACCAGGTTGACCTTAGGCCTTCAGCGCTAAAGGAGGGAAGGACTGTGATAAACTGAAAGCATGTCATTCTGAGAAAGGGAATAGTGTGAAGAGCCCGATGGAGATTTGACCCGTGGCCCGGGACAAACGAGCCCCAGCACGATTGCAGAGGCACGATTCCTGACTTTTCATCTTTCTGCAGACCACTACACACACACACACACACACACACACACACACACACACACACACACACACACACACACACATGCATTTACACACAGAGTGTGGAAACCCCAGTATTGACCACTTTGGACCAGCGTAGTACCAGTGGTACACATACTAGCTTCCCTTTTATCCTTTAACCACAGTAAATAATGACTGTTTTATTACTTTTCTCAGTAGTTAGCCAGATATTAAGTAAGAAGTTGTTTAACCCCGGGGAAAGGCGATCTTGTCCTCACGACACTCCTGACCAATCTCACTACAGAACACTGGGAACCAAGGACTTTTAAAAAGACCCGTCAAATGGGTGGTAAGACACTTGTATGATGGGGGTGTTTGTTTTTATTTGTAAAGGCCTGCAGGTTTTCATCCCAACAAAGCAGGGACTCACACCTTCATCTCGAATCACATTGGTATACAGTACACACCCTATACTAGAAAATACACTGATAATGATGGTGTAGTCTTTTTTACATACCACTTAGTGTAGCAAACTAGGACTAGTAGAGCTTCAGTGTGGTACTTAAATACACTGTATGGACAAAAGTATTGGGGAACACCTGGTTTTCAGGATTTGGGAAATTGCTCAACTGGAATGGAGATTGTGAGCCAGACCTTCTCATCCAACATCAGTGCCTGACCTCATAAAATGCTCTACAGAATAAATGGGCAAAATTTCTAACAGAAACTCTCCAAAATCTTGTGGAAAGATCTGGACCAACTCCATAGTAAACTCTATGTATTTGAATATAGTGTCATTGATATCACTGTATTTCTGTCCATAGTGTCTATCACATGTAAGTTAACACTCATTTCTGTTAGTACCCTATTACATTACCCTATTAGATTAAACACGAACATCAGAAGTTAATTTAACTGGACGTCCCTGATGAAGGGTATCTAACTAAGACCTGCGACTGAACTGTATTTGAGGGATTCCATTCAGACATGCCTGGGTTCCTTCCATCTCTCCTTCCTTTTGCAGAGGGTGGTAGTAGCCTAGTGCGTAAAACTCTTGACCACAAGGTCGCAGGATCAAACCCCCACTTTCTACTGCTGTGTCCGTGAGTAAGACGCTCCAGGGAGACTGTCTCTGTAACTACTGACTGTAAGTCGCTCAGGATAAGAGCATCAGCCAAATGCCCTCTTTACCCTTTACACACACGAAACATCTTTCCCCTCATTCCCTCAGCCTGCTAGATTTGCTCTTAATCCAAATTCTAAACTTATCAAAAGTGTCCTACATCCTACATCAGGGTCCCAGCGGGGGTCCGAAATACAGGCTAAACTCCGGAGAGGGATCAGTCGGCAGTGGGCAGTAATGAAGTATTTCTGGTGTGTAATACTGTGTCTGATTACTTTTTTAAGTATCTGCACTATTTTATACACTTATATATTCATTTTTGTCATTTTTTAAAACTTGCATTCAACTACTTTTCATTGTCATCAATACGCCAAACTCATGTTGAGAGTAGATTTAACAAAAAGCAGATACCTATACTGTAGGCCATCACTCCAACTACTCCAACCCTACTGTACGTAACACAAAGACAACGTTAACATCACACAGTTTGTGCTATTCCAGGCCAGATTCCTTGAAATGGATCAGATTTATATATATTTTTTTTACTTTACGATATTTCATCTGGGATTTTGTGCTTATACAATTAATGACTACAAATTTTATAACATAATGGAAAAAAATGATGTATAAACTACGTTAATTGTATGTTAATTGCATTAATGATAATAAATGATGGTAAACATAACAAAACTACATTTTTTTCTTCTGATAGTTAAGTACACTTGATAGCAAGTACGACTTTATTTTAACACCAGCAGAAATACAAACACCTTTCACGCAAATCCCGTTCGATTGGTTCCCACCATGGCTATTAGCCCAGACCACGGGGAGACAACAGAGTGTGTCGATGTCACATGTTTACAGTAATTTACCGTGCCATGTCACAATCGTTTACAGCAGCCGCGGCGGCATGCCACAGCATGTCGGGAGAGACAGACGTAAACAGAGGCAGGCGGTGTGTGATGGACAGAACAAACAACATCAGCACAGAGGCTTAGCAGCCCGTCATACTATCAGAAACAAATCACCACACTGGCAGCTGACTGGGAACCAGAGTAATCTGGTCAAAAAACAACTTAACATTAACCCTAACAGGCCAAGAGCGATTGCTTTTGTTTGGCCTTTCTATTCAGACATAATTACCAAGTACACAGCAGGCGTTCAGAGTGGTCATTCAAACTAAACACACCCTGAGGCAGAAACGTTCACAGTGCTGCTGAAGGGAACCAGACAGTCTAATGCCTCTGCAAAGGAAACCATTACTCAAAATGGTTAGGGACACATTGGCAGATGCCAGAGACATTTATTCTAAAGATTTTGGTCAAAAAATGTACTTTTTACATGCTACGAGCACAGCTAAACAATAAAAAAATAGTAAAAATGATAGTAAATTATGGTCAAATTAACACTAATAAAACTAGGGTGACATATTTTTAAAGAAATCAAGTTATTTAGTTCCTCTACAACTCTCAATTTGAACTTCCCCAAATGACATAATGTGAAAATGTACATTTACTTTACTTTAGATTTATGGCATTTAGCAGATGCTTTTATCCAAAGCTACTTCCATTCTTTAACTACAGGGGGCAGTGTCCCTGGAGCAATTTGGGGTTAAAAGTCTTGTTCAGGAACCCAGTGGTGTTATGCTGAGGGTAGGATTCAAACCTCTCATACCCACAAGGCCATCACCACCCCAGAGGTTTGCAGTGATATTGTAAGCATTTTTGTTGATAGCATACACACACATATATATATACATATATATATAAACCAGACCAATAGTAGATGTACATACAAAGCAGATCTATACACTTACAAATCAAACAGGATGCTACTATTAAGACAGGGTCGGTGTGTGTAAGGGCTGTACAGTACCTCTGGATCTGAATGGAACACAGCAGGCCAGAGCCATGGTGCAGCTAAAGTCCCGTGTGGGTGTCCGCCTGCCTGCCAGGCTGCTCGCCCCATACAATAATACACTATATTTAAAACATACCGCACAATATTCTACTTATAACATTATAAACTATTCAATTTTCTCCATTAAAAATTCCATAACTGTCTCTCCTATCAGCTGATGGCTCCATCTTCACATCCACACAGACAGACACATCCACCCACACAAGCTCATCTGCAACATCTGCAACATCTGTAGGCCTAACGTCTAAGCCCCTCCTCCTCACATTCTGTCCAATGAGTCAGTCACAAATGGTACAGTCCAGCAGCATTTGGTCTGTTCTTAATCCCTTCAAGGACCAGTGAATGAGGCATCAGAATAAAGAGGATGGAGGGGGCTAATCCACAGCACAGGACTAACCCAGCTCTTTTACACAGATACACTGTTATAAATATTACAAACCCGCTGTTAAAACACACAGCGCGCGCACACACACACACACACACACACACACACACACACGTGTATATATATATATATTTCCAGAAGGCCTTGAAGAACATTTGCTCTAATAAAATTGGTCCCAGTCACAATAAATCAAAACATTACTGGTTTATTCCACTGTCATGTCTTATGTTCCGGCACAGTAGGAGTAAACATTAGCAGAACTGTTTTTAGCCAAATCTAACATATATTTTACATTGTTCCAGTTATGCTGTTAACAGCTAATACAAAATAATAATGTAAGATTAGAACAAAAGAAGGCCTCTGAATTTCTAGGTTGCCATGAAGTTCCCTCTCATTGACAACATTATGCAGGACAAAATTAAAAAAATCACATTCATTTGTTATATATATTTATTTATGTGTGTTTGAAATGAACGACTAAAAATAGCCTGAGGTAAATCTATGATGATTTAGGCTCTAGATTAAGTCTTTGCAGTTGCTAATTATGTTAGCTACCTTAGGCTCAAACCGTCAGATGCCAGACTGACTGACCGCATTAAGGTTTCAAGAAAATGTGTATTTTTTGTTTGACATTTTTACTATTACTTTACATGCAGAATATGGACAAACACACAAACACACCTTCCTGTCTCCATTAGCGGTGCATGAGGCAAGAACTCCCACTTTCTATCAATCTGTAAATTGAATGGTCATGTGTGTGAACCCCCTCCGAGCCTGGAATAATGCCATCCTCATCCTTAATCCCCGTTAAGCCGGCCGCTCCTGTGCCCGTGACCTTGGCACGGGTGATTCCTGCAGTAGGTGCGTGTTTAGCATGGTCAGAGACATCACATGGTGTTTTACTCTGACAGACATGCCTGACCGCTGTGGCCGGCAGCTTGCGGCTCTTCACGAAGCCCATTATTCACACAGTCTACAGGTCGGACACCGAGGCAGAGCCAAGGTCTCTTCAGTGACTGGGCCGCTTGCTGGTCAAGCACTACTGAATGAGCACATGTGCGTAAGGACTGCTTGGGTGGGCTTGGAGTCATTTGAGGTATACAGTAATCCCTTTTCGCAGGGGTTACATTCCAAGAGCACCCACGTATAGTGAAAAATATAGTGTTGTATTTTGGTTTAAAAAAAAAAGCCTAAAAATGCCTATTTTTATCATTTAAACCCTAAATATACCCCCAAATATGTTCCCAGGACACTTTAATTTTATTTTAAACTCACATTACTGCGTCACCCTTAAAGAAAATGTAAAGGTAAATAAATAATCAGATTCAGAAAACTTTATTGCTTAAAATTTTTTTAGCATTAGCAGTTAGCATTACCAGCGTGCCGTGAAAACGAAAGACGTGTACACAAAAGAAACGCTGGAATAACTCTCTACCCACATGTTTACACAGGGCACAGCTCATTAATACTAAATAAACTGAGATAACTGTTGGGGGGGGGGTTAAAACATATATGAGAAATATGAGAACAAGACACAGAGCAGTCATGCTACATGCTGCAGCAGCTTCTTCTTCTTCTTCTTCTTCGGTTGAAAACTTTTCGGTGTATTACCACCACCGGTGAGCTGGTGGCAGTAATACAGTTCGGTTCTCAGAAAAAATCAGTGTTAGACTGATCTGCGTAAAACTAAGGTGTTTCTAGGATGGAAAAATTGGCTTCTCTTTAAACACACACAAATACGTCCCTACACTATATGGACAAAAATATTGGAACACCTGTTTTTTAGGGGAGGCCCCTTACTTCCAGTGAAGGGCATTCTTACTGCTTCAGCACAACAAAGACCTCAGTTTGTGGACACAGATTCTATTCCAGCATGGCTGTGTCCCAGTGTACAAAGCCATGGCTGGATGAGTCTGGAGTGGAAGAACCTGACTGGTCCACACAGAGCCCTGACCTCAACCCCTTCCATCACCTTTAGGATGAACTGAAGTGGAAATTGTGAGCCTGACCTTCTCGTCCAATATCAGTGCCTGACACTCTACAGAACGTATGGGCACTGAAACACTCCAAACTACTGTGGAAAGTCCTCAAAGAAAAGTGGAAGCTGTTCTAGATCCAAAGAACTGCAACTGCATGTTAAAGTCAATAAGTCTGAATGCAATGTTATTAAGGACCCTGTTGGTGTAATACACAGGTGTCCCAATACTTTTTTCCATGTAGTATTCATATCCACATCATGTTTTATATTCACTTGGATGTACCATGCATCTGCTTGTTTATGTTTTATGTTCTTGTATTTAGCCCTTTGTGAAGCAAACCTCCCTCTGAAGAAAAAATGAAGACATTTTCATGGTCCTCAAAGTGAAACATGCTCTTTTCACCACAAAAGTCATTCTTTCAACACCAGGGTCTCCACATATGAGCATGCACATACTGCAGGCAGGGTTAAAGGCAATTCGTCTCCGTGCTGGTGACCTCCCATTACTGTCAGACAGAGCAAGAGACCTGCTGTTTCCTTTCATCATCATCTGCTGGCATGGATGAGGACTTTTGTGGGGAAAAAAACACAGACTGGCAGACGAATGGTCCACCGAGTATTTCAGGAATCCTCCCTTTTTCCCCTTTCTGTGTTTGTGGGAGTGTGGAGGAAGGAAGTAAAAGACGTCTGTTCTATCACACACTGATGCGGTTGCTGACCCTCGGGGTCGGGGTGCAGAACATCACACCGGGTGAAGTTTTACCCCCTGCCCTCTCCATGGGGTGCCTGGGTTCACGGGACAATCGAAGGCTGCTATAAAAATACAGTTTAGTTATTTTAGTGTTGTTTTTTACTTTCTTATTTATTTTACTGGTAATATAAATATATTTAAAAGAAAGAAACTTAAGTACTGCTACCAATAATCTAAGATCAGAAACGAAGGAATGAAAAAAAACATTTGATCATTCAGATATAACGCAAATATTAGATCAGATCAAAAAAACAGTAGCTTGCAGATTAAAAAAGCTAACTCAAATGCTGCCCCCTGGTGGGAGGGAGTGCACATGATCATATTAGGTTGATGACTGTGAACGTGTTTCGATTCATTTTCACCTAGAAAACCATCAAAACTTAAACTTTTGTGTACGATCCATCCAGCCTAAACGTGAACTTAGGTCACCTTGCTAAATATGGGAGGCCATGAAATTTTGATAAGTAAACATTTTATGATTTTATGAGGGCTTGCACGCATGCAATCATTTATCCACTTTCTACAAAAGACATGAAAGATTCATGGCTATAATTTCAGGCTCTGAATTATAAAAGGAAGCTGAGATGCTGAGACAAGAGTGAGAGGCTGATAATGACTGAGCAGGAGAGAAAGACAGAGAGCGAGGAGTGTCTTTGAGAGGACCCCCCCCCCCCCCACCACCACCTCCTCACCACACATTCCACTGCCGTTTGGACCCCTCCCTCTGCAGACATGAAAAGGAAACATTAGGGCCACTTGCTGAGAGCACAATCAATGCTTTGACTGGCACTTTTAAGAGGAAGGTTGAGGAGGGGTTCAGTTTGCAGCACAGCATTTCTCACGCACCTCATAAACCTTACCCAGAGATCACCTGAGTAAGGGTGGGCCGCTGCCCAACATCTTGTATTGGTACTGGCTATCACAATACTGTACCCCCCCCCCCCCCCACACACACACCATCAGCCAAGTAGGTGTTGATGATGCAATAAAGATAAAAACAACAAAAAAAGCATGGCTAGCCGCTGTGCTACAGATAAGCATTCTACCAGCTTCAAAAGTATTGGGACACGCCTGTTTTCCAAGGTTTGGACTCTCACTTCCAGTTAAGGGCAGTATTAGTGCTTTAGTATACCAAGACATTTGGACCAGGGTAAGCTGTTATAGCTGTAAAATGGGACCAACTCCATAAAAATGTTTATGTATTTGAATGCAATCAATAAAAGATCCTGTCGGTGTAATGGCCAGGAGTCCCAATACTGTGTATGTAGTGTACTTCATTAGATCAACCTCATTAGACACTGTGCAATCTGGAAATGAACCTGCGGTATTCTCAAGAGCTCACAAACTGTCAAGTACTTTTTACAAACAAAGCAAATCTTGATATATTTATTGCTCTTGTTTGTTTGCATGTATTCTAATGTTGACTTGTACTTATCTCTGACGATTTGGACCTGTTGCCCTGTTCGGATCATTATCCATTCTGAAATCTTAAGTATTGTAATGATAATATTGTGTATCATGAAAATGTCAGGCAGTTATATAGTTAGAATGGTTAGGTCAGACATTCACCTACACAATATTTCGACTAATTTCAGCCCTTTTCCTACATTGTTTTCCCTTTTCAGTTGGCCATAAGTAACTGGACAGCTTACTGCATTGTTACTTTTTCACTGTATTTCGAATACAAAAGAGCCAAGAAAAGGTCTGGCATTGATTCAGAGTGGCATTTGCATCTGTCTCTCAATATGAGGCAGAAAAGCAGTCATTTGTGAGACTGAAAAACTGGGAAAAATCAGGGAAATAGTCAAAACACACCTACATAAGGCAGTACATGTGTAAAAAGACAAATGCTTTTTTTGCAAACTCGCCAAAAAACATACGACTGTGTGATTGTGTGTACGCCACACTCTGTACGATTTCCAGAACATACATACAGTGCGGACCAGCTGCGTGGAAGTGCGACCACAAAATAGCAAAAATAAAGAAGACGTGAACAGATGGCTGACAGCGGCAGGGATCTTCGTTTTTCTGCATTTGTTTGAGTTGGCCAAGCACGAGAACATCCATCTAACATAGATCATGTTGGAATAAACCACTCAAGCGGTTTAGTTCTTTAAGAACCAAGGGTTTCTGTGATTAAAGCCAACTGTGATGCTGGAATGCTGGAGCTAAACGCTGCTCCTCCGGCTAAACCAATGTTACTAAATGCTAAGAAGGATGTTAGGCCACCAGTTATGTCTGTATCTCCATAGACACACATGTATACACCTGACCCACACACATCTCACCTGACCCACACACATCTCACCTGACCCACACACATCTCACCTGACCCACACACATCTCACCTGACCCACACAGCGGGCTCCCAGCCAACTCAGAATGGGCTGAAATGTAATTCTGCCACATTATTGGGAACAATCTTGTAGCTCCAACTTCATTTTTAAAATTAAATTTGCCAAAACAGTTCAATGCAGAGGAGTCTTGTGAAAAAACATTCTTTGATAAAGGAACTGTGTGAATGTGAAGAACCTTTTTAAACCTTTTTGAACAGTTTGAAAAAACTATTAAAGAACTTTAACTATCCAGCATGGTTTGCAAGAGAGTCAGTCTATAGCATCACCCAAATGATCCTTTATATCACACACACACACACACACACACACACACACACACACACACACACACACACACACACACTTCCATGTCACCAATGTGCTGAGAATTCTAATATTTATATATTTATATATATTCTAATATTCTAATATACATCTCTGATATGTTTGAAGTATATATTCCTGGTGGGTCTCTTAGATCTGCAGGAGCTGGACAGCTAGTGGTGAGAAGATCTGAAACTAGACCTGGTGAAATGGCATTTAGTCACTATGCAGCTCGCTGCTGGAACAAGCTGCCCATTACTATCAGATCTGCACCGACTGCAGTCAACTTTAAAAAGCTGCTAAAAACAGCACTATTCTCCTCTGCCTTCTCTTAAATATACTTTTAATGCTCTTTTAATGCTCTTTTATGTTTTCTTTTACCTTCTTTTATCCCTTCTATTATATCTATTTTTACTATATTTTCTTATCTGTAAAGCACATTGAATGACCGTCTGTGTATGATCATGTGCTAAATAAATAAACACACACACACACACACACAGTTACACCATGTACACTACACCATGCACCACACACCATGCACCACACACACACACACACACACACACAAAAACTTTCCCCATGTACACTACACCATCCACCCCACACACACACACACACACAGTTACACTATGTACACTACACCATGCACCACACACCATGCACCACACACACACACACACTTACCCCATGTACACTACACCATCCACCACACACACACACACACGTACACACAGTTACCTCATGTACACTACACCATCCACCACACACACGCACACACACACACACACACACACACACACACACACACACACACACACACACACACACACACACA
>JBBJLR010096826.1:0-10184 GCA_037577145.1 Brachypetersius gabonensis | reverse complement strand
AAGGAGGGCAAGCAAACACACACACACACACACATGCCCCCCCCCCCCCCACACACACACACACACATACACACATCTAGTAGCTGTAAATTGGAGAAAGACAAGGATTGACCTCACTAATAATGTTGGACTGAGATGAGATGACGTTTGATCACTCCGGGGAGGCTTTTTCTGCTGGAGCCCTTTCACCAGTTAACACACACATACACACGCATCCTTGTATCCGGGCTTTTTGTGTTCTTCAGGCATGCAATGCTGAAACTACATAATAAATTAGTGCAGCCTCCTTCAGAGCTTTTCCTAAAGTCAAAAACAGTGCTGGAGGTGTTTACAAGAAATGTGGAAAAGTATTTTTGGAGATCCTGGAAAAGTCCCCTGAAAATAATGCACCAAATCATACATTGTTGATATTATCTATTACATATTTGTTCTCTGTTGGAACAAAAGCACATCTTTCCATTGTTGTAGTTTTCCTTTTTGTTTTAAACTAGTTTGAAAAGAGTGGGGTTTAAGCTGTGTCACAATTTGATATGCTAGCAATAGAAATGCTCTAACACAGTGGTTCCCAACCTGGGGTCCGGGCCCCCCTTAGGGAGGCGCTAGAGATCACAGGGGGTGCGCAGAATTTTGTCTGAATTGAGTTTACAAAATTTATAAATGTACACAATAAATTCTTAAAGAGTGAAATGTAAATGTGTGTGTAAGAGTATAAGAGCAAAAACCTACAACCACTGTTTATTTTTTGCAAGTAAAAGTTTGTAATTAATGACTTTATTCTTGTTGTACATCTACACGGGTAGGAGTTGCGGGTCCTGGCTTGTCTTGGACACAGGCAAGGGGGGCTTCAAGGAAAAAAGGTTGGGAACCACAGCTCTAAAATAATGAAAAACACTATACATAATTACACTATTGTATTTTATGTATCTACACAAGACATATTCACAAAATACTTACAATAAGTGAATGTTGAGGGTTACACTGTTAGGAGAGACTGCAGGTGTTTGGTTTGGTTCAGGGATGAACATTTGGATGGTAGTCTATGCACTAAAGCTACAGCTCTTTAATTGTTGCTAGCTTAACTTCAGGAGACCACATTTATCCCAACAGTGTGGCCTTTTGACTGAATAAATATATAAATAAATCCTTTGATACATATTTTGATATGAATGACCCTCAAAACCTTATATTTTGCCAATAACTCACAGGAATCACAAATTCTCATTGGATTATCTCCAGTGGATGTCCGGTGACTATATCTTTGCAGCTTAAAAACTCTGACTAGTGTATTTGCAGCAAAATGACTTTTTATGGATTGTTATGGATTTTCAAATGTATTTCCATGGCACCTAGCCCAATATCTAGGCCACATCAGAATTTTCCTGTTTTCTCATCATTGTGTGGACATTTGGTCTTCTTAATGAAAGTAAATCACACACAAACACACACACACACAAAGGCAAACACACACACAGCCCCAACTATAAGCCTCCAATCCCCACTTGGGCAGCAGCGTCCGTCTGCTATTTGACAGCCACTAATTACCCTTAATTAAATAAAGGAGCTTCTTGCTCGTCTGAGGCCTGATTAGCTCGTAACAGAAGGGACAACAGTTATCGAGCTCATACAGAGCCATACTGAGTGTGTGTGTGTGTGTGTGCGTGTGTTTGTGTATGTGCCCCCCCCCCCCACCTTCCTGAGAGTACATCAAGGCAAACATTGCACCCTGGGGAAATCTGTCTGACCCCGTCATCTCTTCCTTTCTATCATCTACCTTTCTCTCCCTCCGTCTCTTTCACTGCCTCAGTGTGGATTCTTACCCATTCAACACTTCTAGAGTGGAGAAGAAAAGAACATGAGAAAACAAAAGGAAATAGAAGAGGAGACAAGAAGAAAAAACAAGAAAATATAAGAAAACAAAAGAATCCTTTTGAGATGAGAGGAGAAGAGATCAGAAGGAAAGATGTGAGACTTGAAAAGAGAATAGAAATGAAAAGAATAGAAGAGAAATAAAGAGAAGAAGATCATTGAAAAGAAGAGAAGAGAGGAAAGGAGAGGGGGAAATAAGAGGAGAGAAGAGAAAAGGGGATGAGATAAGGGGAGAAGAGAAGAAAGGAGAGGAAAAGAGAAGTAAGGCAAGAAGAGGAAATGAGAGGAGAGGAGAGTGATGAGGTGGGTCTTGTTGTCCTTCGCTGGGTGTGAACTGTTTCATTAGTGTGTGAGACAGCCCAAGGCCGTGTCTCCTGAGATGAATTAGAGAAGGCCGCCACAAATTTGTCCGGGACAAGGCCTTCCTTGATTAAACCCTACGCAAGGTGGAGTAATCTAAAGGGCTTTACCACACACACACACACACACACACACACACACACACACACACACACACACACACACACACACACACCATCCTCAAACACTTCCAATCTGTGTCCATCAGGTACACACACACATAAACACACACACACAAGCATGTGTTACTGTAATACACATGTAGAGAGAGAGAGCGAGAGAGGAAGAGACAAGTAAAGAAACCTGTTAAAAATGGAAAGATCTTTATCAATATTCTTATGGTGAACTAATGTTATAATGAATATAATGAACATCTGATCTGTTCTTTTACTGCAGGACAGCTTTCAGGTTGTTTTGTAGAGCGGGACACTCTTTTAGGGTTAAAAAAAAAACATTGTTAAACACTAACAAGAAAACATCATACAAGAGCAGAATATCCGAATTACATCAAATGGTTAAGTTACTTGGTTAATTTCATTCCTCAGCTGAGAGAAATAACTTAAAAGCAGTTAAAATAACTTAAAAGCTGTAAACAAACAGGTAAGTACAGTATATAAACATGAACAAGGTTTGTGTGTTTTCAGGAATAGTTCCCCAGGCTTCTTGAAGGACAGTCCAAAGCTCTTCTTTGGACGTTGGCTGCCTTTTGTTCTGTCATGTCTGTTCAGTGTGAAGGATGTGTTTTACTTTTAGAGGATATTTAAAAGATTGTCCAGATTGACATTTTCTGGACATATTTTTGAAATACCTATTGTTTTTATGTGTTCAAATATAAGAACTAAATATATATGCACTGTCCATACATGTATATGTGCAAGGAAACCTCTTGAATGAGGTTGGTGGGTTCATGATTAGAGGTCAGTGGTCCCGACCTGTGCCTTCTAAACCTAAGCTTAAGCCCAAATGCCAGCCTAGACTCCCTGTAAGCTTGTCTGAGAAACCCCCCAGCTAAGCAGATCATGGTCAACTATGATGAACCTGTTGGTCATTCACTCACCCATATTCTCACCTCTGAGGCGGGTGAACACAAACACATTTTTGTCAGTTTTAGCCTATCTAGACTTGCTGAAGTTGTTGGAAAACAGTGTGGTATAACAGCAATTGATCACCAGCATCAGGGTCAGGATTAGAGCTAGCACTAAGATTAGTGTGGGTTAGTTAGTGATTGGGCTTATAGTTAATTTTGATAGCAGACAGCTCCAAAAACATTTTAATTTCTGGCTCAATCTTAGTAATAATAGCTGGAAGTTTATATATTCCTATATATGCAGTATATATATACATACATACTGATGAATGTATGTAGAAAGAAACGGGGAGAGACAGACAGCGATAGAGAGAGAGATGTTGATAGAGAGCAGCTAATCTGTTAGGGGGCTCAAGCTTAAAGAGAGAATGGAGACCATTAGTTAAGCTAAAGCTGGTTACCTCGTAGTCCACCGTGTCTTTACACACTGGGTGTGTGAGTGTCGCCTATAAATGTGTGTCAGACGGGACTCCCCAGCACAAGCCAGGGCAGGTGAGGGGGGTGGAGTGGGGGATAGTTGATTTATATAAGTGCATTTCCTTCATTGCTAATTTCAATAAATCAGACGTCACTTTGTTTGCACTGAGTGGGATGTTAAGAGGGCCCTTTCTCCAAACAAACCCCAAATAAACGCCACGAAGGCTGGAGCCTGGAGCGGGACGGGGAGGGTGAGGGAAGGGGAAGGGAGGAGGTAGCACTCACAGACAGCGGGGGCCTGTGGGGGGGTTAAACCAGCACTAATGGAGGGCTCCAGGCTCAAGCGCTGGAGGTCAAACTTTACCTGAGGGCCCAGTGACTGAGATAGATGGACTGTAGGGAGCCAGGTTGGATGGGGGGGTGCTGGGTGCTCCAGGGGGTGTTAAAGGGGCAAGGGGGAAAGAGAGTGAACCTACTTTTCAGAACCAGTGTTTTTAATCACATTAAACTAACTTGACTGCAGATATGAATGGGGTTCTAATAATGTTTTCCAGTGTCACAGACTTCAGTTTGAAATAAGGCAGAAAGTTACGAATAGTAGTAACAAAAATGTAAAAAGAGATTGGTGTAAAGCATCAGCAATGATATAAATATCCAGAGTTATAATAAAATAACCATCCAGTTTTCTATTTTAAAAGCGGTGATTTCTGAGCCTAAAGGAGACCGTAATTATATAAGATCTAGTAAAAATTACAAATATTACTTAATTTTAATAAATTGGTCTCTGGACCTATTTAGACAAATATTAGTAAATACGTTGAAATATTTCTATTTTAAATAAGCATCGAACTTCCTGGGGATATAGCTAGAAACAGTCTGGATCAAATCTTAGATATCCTCACACGAAGTCACAGCAAATAGATGATTATTGTATATTATTTGCATAATATACATATTTTTAATTTTATTTCATATTTCATTTTATTTATTTTTATTTTCTTTCTCTTGAGACCCATTCATGACCTTCATGCACCCGAAATGACCTCTTTCCACCCACCCTTTGTCCCTTAATAAAGACTGATATGTTTGAGATGGATCTTTGTTCTGACTGGCTGTTCCTCATTCAAGTTGCACTTTACACAATTTTGGCCTTTTTATAACTTTTTGATGCCAATATTCTTGAACTGACCAAAACTTGTTACTATTAATATGACCAGTGATTCTATGCATTTGGGGAGTAGGAGGATGGAAGAGAACCAGAACTTAAACGATGTGATGATGAGTTCTTAGAGATTTTTTGGGGATTTTTCTTCTTTTTTCTCCTCCCTGACTGGTTCCCACGCTTGACGTTTGTGTGATACCATCTTGTGGTCCATCTACAGGCATTTCCTCTTCTAGGCGGCCCTAGGCTGCAGGGTTGGGGAGTGCTGCTGGATTTGATTCCTCATCGTCCTCCTCATACTCCTCTGCTTATTTACTTCTCCTTTCACATTAATAAGGAATTACAGTAAGTGAGTGATGCATTGTGAGTGTAAAAGTGAATTGAAACTGTTACTCAAATCACTGTTTGGGAACACAGAATCGAGGTCATTCTTGCTGCTCTTGATGGCCTCATGCACCAGACGCAGACAAGATGTCTACGAGTCGGAAGAAAGTACTATAATTATGCATCTGCAGCACTGGACTAGTGGGATTCCACCTAAATGACTTGTACAATGACATGACAATATGCAACGGACCATATATTTACACCATATACGTGTTCAGTGACTGGCAAATGCACCGACTGATCGTCTATCAAGTATCAAATGATTGACTGACCGATTGATTGATTGCTTGATTGATTGATTGACTGATGAAGTGGGAGGACAGTGGCTCAGGAGAGTGGTAAAGGGGGTCGTAATCCTCCCCTGATTAGTGCTGGACAATCGCAGCTCTGGAGGACAGGGTGGACCCAGACTGGGACAAGCTGTCACCCCAGCAGGGAACAAATCTGGCTGTAAAAAACAGCCTGACAGAGAGAGAGAGAGAGAGAGAGAGAGAGATCTGTGGTCAAGAGAGGGAAGATAAGAGGGGGAGAGAATGACAAAAGCCCATAGCAGGGGAACCATCCTGAGTGGCTCCACTGTAAATTCCACAGAGGTTATAAAAAAAGGAAAAACTGCACGCCGAGTTCCTTCAGTCAATAAGAAGCAAACAAAACAAAACGGACGCCGCCCAGTCAACGACATGACCGCCACACAAATTACACCCGAGAACTGTCAGTTAATGTTCCACTGTCTCCAGGCCTGGGTCGTCGCGATTAAAAGGAAAGCTTGATGACTCAGAGTTGCCTTTCTGTCGTGTTAAAGAGTCGGAACGGCTGGAACACACAGAATTTGCATCGGATTCTACGCACTTTTGTCCGCTATCCCAACAGCAGTCAGTCAGTCAGTGAAGGCATGTTGGTAAATGCTTTCTTTCCTTTCTGATGATGGAAAGAAACTGCAAAACTATAAATAAAATTGGCCTCAAAATAGCAGCTATGGTAACTGTAGATCTTGTACCTACATTGTTACGTAATACTATGCGACATAAGAAAGTCTCTTTAAAAGTAACACTTTACTAAAAGCCTTTTACATTCCTTGCTGGCGCAGATATACTGTTTTATGCCTGTCAAACTGTCTTCCACTGCCTCGAGGCCTACACCCTTCTGTCGTAATAAGAGTCAAAGCAATCACTCAGCCAGACTTCAGTGTTACACCAACACACCATAACAGCAGTCAGTCTGTGAAAAATGTTGGATAAATTATTTTTCTTTTGTGATTTATCATGGTGGACTATAACAAAGGCTTTGAAAAGCTATGCTAGCTATAGAACCTGTGTCCAGTTTGTTATATAATAGTGTACCACATGACACCAAGTCTACTGAAAGTGTTTTACATTCAATCATAATGGATACCATGTACAGTGCTGTGCAATAGCCTTGAGCCACCCCTCATGCTTTATATTTTGTTTTCAGTATTAGTGCAAAAATGCTAGTTTCTGCGTGTCAAATTGTCTTATCTTTGTCATATTAAGATTAAATAAATAAAATAGATATCAATGTATTACTGTGAGAGGCTGCAAAGTGCCTAAAGATACCCACTCAGCATTCAGCACCACCAGTATACTGATCACTGCCTGATCATCTGCTATCATCTGCACCTGTTTCTTCACTGGTTTAAGACTTCAGTTAGATATGCCTTGTTATGCTTGAATGATTCATACGTTGTTCACTGGAAAGTCCTTCTGGAAGCCTGGAGAACTGCTCTTCAAGACAACCTTAAAATACAAGGAAGTCTGGCTCTTTGGAAGCAAAATATGAAGAAATGAGGGGTGATTTTTTTGCCCAGTACAGTACATATGCCTTTACCAACAACTGACATAAAGCCTAGCTACATGGACATTTACAGGCATCTTATAAACGGGCCTTGTACCATTTCTATGCTAATTGTTGGTGCTTCCATCACTTGTTAGCTAAATTAGTAGAAGATGAACTTCAGACATATACGCTATTTTTTGGCTTAAGGGGTAATATTGCATTTTATTTGTGGTCAATTTGTTGCTTGAACATAGATAAGAAAACACGAGTGATGCCTGTAGGTGAAAAATAAAGAGGTTGAGAGGTTTGGGTTAAGTTCGGTGTAGCCAGCACCATCACTGAGCAACAGTCATATAGAGGTCAGTGGAAATACCCAAAACTGTGAGTGTGTGTGTGTGTGCCTGTGTGTGTGTGTGTGTGTGTGTGTGTGTGTGTGTGTCTGTGAAAGCAGGACCAATCTACCTGTTTAGTGTAAATGTAAGGGGTGCTCCATTAGCTGCTGCATTCCAGAGGGAGTAGTGAGGTATATGGAGGGTAGTTAGCCAGGTCTGTCCCTTTCATTACTGATCCTTATGACGCCATATTTCCCATCCTCAGAGACTCCGGGAACACACACCCGCGGGACCGGGAGTACGAAAGGCTTTCATCCAAACTGAACCTTGAAGTACACCAATACCATTAAAATGTATCATGCACTTCTTTTTACCAGAAGATCTGTTAATATTAGGATTTGGAGATACTGCATTACATCAAAGCAAAAAATGAGTTTTATTGATCTGAATTGGTCTCCAAAACCATTTCGTTATGATCATTTGTGTGGACCTTGAGTTGTTACTTGCTTTTTATCTTTCTGATCAATAGACCAAAAATTTTATATATATATTATAAACTAGATGCAGTTAATAATCATGTCATAATAAAGCCTAATAAAGCCAGTAACTGCTTATTATGACTTGATTAAACCATAACTAGAGTGAATTAAGGGTTTTCCAGAGAACTTTTATGAGCATATTGTACATTAAAATCTTCTGCACATCACATTACTATGGTCATGTTATATATATATATATATATAGGCTATAAAGGCAATAACTGATAAAATTATGAAGCCAATAACAGCAATTAACTGACTTTGATTTTTTTTTACTTGCTTTTTACCTTTCTGATCAATTGAGCAACAGAAAAACTCCTGTAGATTTATCATGAACCAGATACAATTAATAACGCTGTATAATAAAGCTTAATAAACCCAGTAGCTGCTCATTACGACTTTATTAAACCGTAACTGGAGTGAATTATGTGTTTTTTTTAGAATGGTTTTATCTGCATATCATAAAACACATTACTTTTTAAAAATCTGTATGTTATTGAATCTCATTTTATTGCACAAATACTAAGTCACTTTTCATAAACACTTGCACTATTACTGTTGTTTTTTATCTTATCTTTATTGTCTTATCTTTATTCCTCTTGTTGCACTGAGCATGTTCATGACAAAAGAATTTCCCCTGTGGTAAATAAAGCTCTTTCTTATCTAATCTTATGTCCTTATTCCTTATGAAGCCAATAGCTGGTAATGGCATAATGAAGCCAACCACAGCTAATTAACTGGCTTTGTATTAATCCTTAAGCAATAACTAGAATGTTATTTGTTATAAATGTTTTGTGCAATATGAGTTCAAATGAAGACGCTAGTGTTTGGCTAAGACAACCTGATGGGTTGCAGTGAATTACAGCTTGTAGTTGTAGTTGATATAGTATTGACTGTAAGCTGTTAATAATAGTGCATGTAGTTAACTAACATACATAGAGAAGCTCAAAGCATTAGAGAAACCTGGCATTCCTGAGGGCCTGGAGCCAGTTAGCATTATGCAAATGAGATCATGCTATTTGCCCAGAAGGTTTCATTCATGGTGGGCCTCATTAGCATTTTTGGATGAAGAGTTTCTTCAAAGTGTGGAGAAGGATGAAGTGACGGCATCTTTCCTGGCCTTATTTCTCGGATGGACACTGACCCTCATCCCCCCTCCAGGGTGTTTTAGGACAGAGGCTTTAGAGAAAACAAATAGGTGAGGCTTGGGCCGAGCCCTCGGGACACAGGCACCCCGTCCGCTAATCCATCAGAGCCAAGAGTGTGCCCGAGGGTGACGAGGGGTCCGAGCCAGGGGGGCAGAAGTGGGTAACAGGGCCCGGGGTAAAGGGTGAGAGGGTGAAGGGGTGAGAGTTGAACCTGTGGCGAATTAAATGTTAGGAGGTGTTAAAGCCCTTTCAGATTTCCTTACACACTCGTCCAACCCATCAAAAGTTTGAACCCGCAAAAGTGAATGAGTGTTTCTCACACATCTTGAAGGGAAATCCCACCTATTTGCGAAAACGTCTGCTGCGTTTAACCAAGAAGATCGTTCCGAGTGGGTTCAACACGAAACCCTCCATTCTGAGAATCTTTCTCAGAGGTGGTGAATGGAACCACGTGTCTCAAAGTCATTACGTGAGATGGTTATGAATACACTGCCTGACACCTGAGATATTGTTTTATATTGGTTTGGAGGAGGTTTTTACCATCAGCAACCATCAGCAACATTCCATATAGACATTGAAGACTAATAAAACAGTTATATTTCTGTCGCAGGGCCCCGGGCTCCCATTCACCCCCACTGTACAGCAAATACCGGTGGGTACGTTTTATTATCAAATTAATCAGCTTTTGAATTGTGAGGAATTCCCCATTCAAGACATGCTTCTCTCTCTCTGTTCCTGTCTCTGTGTCCTCTCTCTCTCTCTCTCTCTCTCTCTCTCTCTCTCTCTCTCTCTCTCTCTCTTTGTGTCTCTCACTCATTCTCTCTGTCTTTGTTTCTGTTATTAGTGCAGGATAAGTAAGTGGTGATTTTATTATTATTATTATTATTATTATTATCATTATTATTATTATTATTATTATTATTGTTTTAGAAATATATACTCTCACCTCTTTCCATTTTCTGTTTGAAATTGATACCATAATAAAGGGTTTCCAAACTTTCTCTCTCTCCTCTCCCTCTCTCTGTGTATCTCTCTCTCTCTCTCTCTCTCTCTCTCTCTCTCTCTCTCTCTCTCTCTCTCTCTCTCTCTCTC
>JBBJLR010096786.1:0-10185 GCA_037577145.1 Brachypetersius gabonensis | reverse complement strand
CACACACACACACACACACACACACACACACACACACACACACACACACACACACACACACACACAAAACACACACATACACACACACACACACACACACACACACACACACACACACACACACACATACACACACACCATAATCTCTCCTCAATATTGTGTCAGGAAATGGCTACCAAGGATGGAATGATCATAAGCGGAGAGAGAGAGAAAGACAGAGAGAGAGAGACAGAGAGTGAGAGAGAGAGAGCGAGAAGATGGACAAAGAATGAGCATGAAAAAAATGAAAAGTCTCTCTTGCTATCTTGTTTGCTTTATTTCATTCTTTTTCTTTCTTTCTTTCTTTCTTTCATTCTTTTTTCTTTCTTTTCCCTTTCTCACATTTTGCTCCCTCTCTCACCCTCCCCCTGTCTCTCTCTCCTTTTCTCTTTCCAGCCCAGTCCCACAGGGATTTATAAAAGTCTATTTGAAAAAAAAAAAAGAAAATGGAGGGAGGGTCACTTCTCTCCTCTTCCCACCCTGCCACCCCCCCCCCCCCTTTAGCCCACCTCTCCTTCTCTTTTCCCTCTAAGCCCCCCAAATTTATTCTCCCCTCACTGCACCCCACTCCTTCCATACCATAGCCAAGACAGGACAAGCTCTGCTGAGCACTGTTCTCTCTTTCTCTTTTTGTTTTCTCTTTCTCTTTGCTCCTTTTTCTGTCTACATACGGCCTCTCAGCCTTGCCAGGTGGATTTGGCCACAGCCACAGGTGAGTGTCAGGTGAGGTAAACTTTCTAAGAGTCTACTCTTCAGCTGATTTCAGTATAAAATGCTCTGTTTCTGCTTTTTTTGTTTTTTAAAAAACTTTGCAGTTACCTGATAATGAAGTCACTGGGGAAAAAATGATCGGTAGAGAATTATTGTGCCTGTAGTACACATTTTAAAACTGTTAAAGTTGAATTTTGTGTTACACTTGCTTAAATTGGAGTGGTTTCGTCTCTTTTATTGTAAAAAAAAACATTCCATGATTTTCCTGAAGGAGACAACGTAATAAAACACTTCCCCAAGGACTTGGAAACATTTACATGTGTATTTTATGTATGTGGTAATTTTGCATTGCTCAGAATTTGACACTTGACTTCAGGATCAACATTATATCTGAGGAAAGTTCTGGGTTAGAGACCCGTAGGGAAAATAAGAATGTGACAAGTCCTGTAACAGATCTAGCCTGAAATATCATACTCTTAAGAAGAGTAGTTTGAGCTCAATAGCCTACTTTTAGAAGCTCGTCTTTAGTTTGTGCACCGTTACACCACTAGACTGGGACTGTTGTGCCTTAGATATCATTGGGTTGTTGATGCGGAAGCTTGGATTTAGCTTGGTATTTTTGTGAATCAGCATTGTGAATCATTTGGCTGGTGGATGATGGGGTTTTGTATGGCAGAAAGATGACTGACAGCTACAGTGGTGTGAAAGCCAGAGGCAACAGAAATGTCATTCTGACTCATGGGCTGCCAGTGGAATAATGAAACCTGTTGATGATATCATCACTGCCCCTTTCCTCTCTCTCCCCTCTCTCTCTCTCTCTCTCTCTCTCTCTTGCTCTCTCTCTCTATCTATCTCTGTTTTCTGAATACATTACATGTCTGTCCTAAAGGAGGCAGACGCAGGATGTCCTGCTGCATCTGAAAGGCTTCTGCAGGTTGGAAACCCTGGAGCATAAGCTGTTGTTACAAAGACAGGGAGCACAGTTCAGGCTACGTACATCTTCACTTCTTAAAATAAAGGGGGTCGTTTTGAGCTTTTCCCACCCAGTAGTGCAGTATAACACTGTCCATCCGTGGTTGAGTACCTGTGTCCATTTCTCATCACAAAACTGAACCGTTGGTGGTTGTACATTGGTCACAATAGTAGCTCAAACTTTTGATCTGTTATATTTAGATATATTTAGATGTATGATGTTATGAAGATTCAAATATTTGCACACTAAGCTAATCAACACAGGTCTGACTGTCAGTTTATTTACCCTTAAGTTGAAGGGATATATTTAATTTATGTTGAATTGAGACTCATTTGAAACAAGTACATTCTGTGCACGGCTTTATGAGTGCGGAAAGCTAGTGCAGTGTGAGAGGTCCTTCGAATTCCACACTGTGGTAGCGGCAGTCCCATGGCATATGGCCTCAATGTTAATGACAGTATGGTTACGCGTATGGTTCCCAAGGTCACATAGCTTATAATGCTCGTAAAAAAGTACCGTATCCTGTTTCTGTGGTGCAGCGAGCATTGACTATGTGACCTTTCTGAAAAACTCATCCAACACACATGCCACAGAACTACACCGCTGTTTGAGGTGTATTACTAAAATGAAAAAGTAGGATTGTGTATGTGCTTGTGGATGTGTGTATCATACTGAGACTGATGACCTGACCAGGAGCTCAAAACATCTGGACATACACTGCAATGAGAACTAGGGCTGCAACGATTAGACATTTTGGTGGTACAATTATAGTCTGAGAAATAACCACGGTTTCACGATTATTGTGGTTTTTTTATGTGAATCGATTTCACAACTGTATTAACATACAGTATATAAATCACACAAACACATTCTATAAAGGTTTTAAACTTCAGACGCTATTTATTGCTGCTTTTCACAGATACTGCTTATAAAAATGAATTTGTAAAATAACAGTAATCTCTTTAACCATCTGTAAACTTTACTTTAATTAAGTAAACTTGCTCTGTAAACACATCCAGCTCCTTTGATGAACTACACATTTTTTCATATATTTGTTTGTATGCCTTTGTTAGTCAGACCTACCTGATGACTTGAGCATAGAGATGCTGCATAGTTAGAAAAACAATCTGTAAACAAAATATTTGTATGCATATATAGGCAGCACAAAAAAAACACTTGCTGCTAAAACACTTAAATGAAGTTACAATAAAAGAAAAAACTGAAAATAATGTAAAAGCTGTCTACATAAGAGCTTTAACAGTTCACAACATCAGTTCAAGTTGAAGTGCAAAAAGGTGAGCATGTTCACATTTTCTGAGCTCAGCCTTGAATAATGAGGTGAGAGAATATTGCCACTACTGCTGAACTCTCTCTCAGAGGGAACACTAGTAGCTAGTCGCTTTTGTAGTAGCTAGTAGCTTTAGCATCTTCAGGGTACCTAAAATATTCCCACACAGGAGACTTCAAGTGCTTCCTAGGTGGATATAGAGTAGTCTCGGTGGTTGTTGTCTCTTGTTCTGCTTCTACCATGATCCGCAGTGTATTGTTTTCGTCCATGCGAGGTTTCACACCGCGGTTAATAGTCAAACCAAGTTAATTAAGTAACTTCTCATTTTGTGGACACACATGGACGTACCACAGTACATCACAGCTTGCTGCAAATGGGGCTGCAGACCGGTCAGAGTCCCCTTGCAAACCCTTCTGAAAGCATCTTGAATGGGCATGTGAGCGTCAGAACAGGTCCATGGAGCAATAGAAGAAGGTGGCCTAGTCTGATAAATCAAGTTTTCTTTATATCATGTGGACGATTGGGTGTGTTTCCATCACTAACATTACAAGATTTGGTAAACACCACATAATTTGTTGTTTCAAAAATTTTCCGCTCTGTTTATGTAAGTAAGAAATGCCAGTTGTCCCTTGATGCCCAATAGCCATGGAATAAAACGTTACTGTATGGTGATACTCCTAATAAAATAACTAATATGTGTAACTCATTTATAACCATGAATTTACATGCTTACTTTCCATCTCTTGTCAGTTAAGAGGGGGATTTGACCATCCAGAACTCCAGGTCAAGTCCCCTTAGCATTCAGCATACGGCCTGTTTTTATACCACAAACATGAATTGTTGGTGTGTTCTAAACTAGTAAGTATCCCTAGTAAATATAAAGTTGATGTTTCTTTGGCTTTCTTGTTTTGTAACAATAGTGACAACATGCATTGGTTTTAGGACTAAGAGACATACGTGCATGTACACAGGCACTGTAGCAATCCCTTGATAATAAGAATATGTGACAGATATTCAAAAGTGATGGAACGGGTGGATTGAACAGCTTGTCTTTTGGCTGTTCTCCCTCTCCCTCTCCCTCTCCCTCGCTCTCTTTCTCACTTTCTGTGACATAAAAACTGAGAACCACAGATCTGAACGCATAAGGAAGGATGTCACACAGACGGCTGTTCTCATTACTGGGCTAAGGCTTATGTAACCATGGCTTGTGTGTGTTTGTGTGTGTTATAGAAGAAGGGAAGATCCATAGTTTTACTTACGTAACCACAATACTTAGGCACTTTTTGGAATATTCATATAAGTATATGTTTGTTTAACTCATAGTCCATCTCTTTATACAGGCAGGACACATGAATGAGGTGATCAAATAGAGAGAGGTCAGAAGACGACACAGATTCTTAATTTGTTTCTCTTCTCTAGACCATCTGCCAAGCCATCCTCAGCCCACTCACTACTGTTCCATAGAATCGCACAATGCATCATCTTTTAATCATGATTGCAATATTGGCCTTTGCAGTACTGATATCACAGAAAACCCTTTAACCAATCACAGTGTTTTTACTCCACGCTGACAAGTCACTGTTCCAGATGAAGGTTTTTGTGGCTGTTAAGATTTAATGTATTCATATAATGCTTTAAAATGTATTGCAAGGAATACAGGAAGTATATGGTGCAGCCCTACTATTCCATATATATACACCTATTCTCAGCCAATCCATTATGGGTCAAGGTTTAGAGATCTACCACCCAAACATATTCACTAATCAATGTGTCGTCAGTTCATTATTGATCGAGAACGTTAACTCTCAGCTAGCTGCACTAAAACATCTGTTTTCCATTTGCTTAATTTAATCTTTTGCTATTTATATTGCAGTGACCTGACATTCCTCATTAAGCACCAGCACTTTAATGTCAGCATTTGGTCTTATACTGTTCAAGAACCAAAAGCCCAAATGAACCAGTGTGAATGGAGGAGAGCGTTTTAGAATGCTAGAACAATGTGAAATGGGGGGAGAAGGTTCAGTGACTATGTTAATTAGAGGAAACAGTGTCAACAGGGACACTTCCTAAACTAATGTTAACAGGGAAACATTTTAGAATGTTGTTAATGGGAAAATAGTGTAGAACAGTGGTACCAGGATGGCGCTGTGAAGCTGCTTAAACTTTCTAGAACAGAGTGGCTGAGGCAGGCTGAGCAAGAATGATGTGAAGAAGAACCTTGTAGAGACCCATTAGTCAAATATGATATACCTACCCACTATTCGGGGTTCCCGGTGTTTGCTGGAGAACATTGGGTTGGTGCTCTCTAACCTTTAGTCGAAGGTGTTTTTTTTATGGGATTCTTTTGATGATATTTGGCTCTACGCTTGCCGTATCTTTATCATCTCATAGCCTTTTCGGAGAAGCAGGCCAGATGCCCCTTTAAAGCTCCCCTGCTCTGCCAGCAATCTTCTGTTGTTATTTCGTCTCTGCATGGTTTAGCTGGAATTACAATTCCCTAATCCACTGCTGCATGGCTGACTATAAAACTAGAAAGAGGAAGAATGGGAGTGAAAGAAGTCGGCTAAATGAATAGTAAAGCAGAGTTGAGTAGGTAAATGGAATGTATAAAGCAGGATTAGGAAAGTAGGTGTTAAAGAGTATGATGGGAGCGGAGGTAATCACAGGCGGAGTTCTGTCGAATGGAGGGTGTGTGCCATGTAATCTGGGGGGCTGAGACACAGAGACGGGCCGTAATCAGTCTGCGTCCTGGTGCTCCGTACAGTCTATCCCGGAGTGGGATTATTAATCCGAGGCTAATTAGCCCTGATCCCAATCCGCATGCCAGATGTCTGCTGCTCCACATCTTTTCTCCACCCTGCATGATCAAATATCTACAACAAACATGTCACTGTTTGTTACACAGTTCACTTAATGATGAGCAGGAGATGGGGGCTGATCAGACTGTTGCTGGGCTGAGCTGGGTTCTATTTTTCTGATCAGGAAATACAGTAAGGTAAACAGATGCTTTTGTTAATACATTTCAATACATATTGCGATTGTGATGTGAATTGCATTCTGCTAAAATACACTAGTGAAGCACTGATAAATATGGAAATCATATTGTTATATAATTGCTTAAAAAATGATTGATATTGGACTAGGAATTCACTATTATTTCTAATCAATATTTGATGGCATTGATGGTTGCACTACAGAATAGAGCCGAGTGTTTAGGTGACACTCCATTTTACTCTAATTCTGCTTGATATAGTCCTGATTTCTAGATTTTATAAACATTTATGTTTTGGCAGTATAACATTTACATAAATATATCAGTTTAGAATTTCTAGTAGTTTAAAATCAGCTTAATCTTTTTTTGTAAGCTTAATCTTTTTTCACATTTGTGTAATTGGAATGTCTTGAAATCTCCAGACTCTTGTAGAAACAGCTGGAACTGGTCAGGACGAACAAAGCACACAATAAAAGATTTCCTGATCTCCAAGGAAATCAAGTTGCATGAGAAAGTTTGGCATATGTGTGAAGTTCTGAAAGGTGATGACAGAGAGGGTTTGAATTAGGGCTGGCTGCTGTTTAAATAAAAAAAAATATTTATAACTAATTATTTTGATTGATTGAGAAGAGGGTTTTAAAAAGGCAAAACAATTGACAATAATGGATTTACTGAACAAACTAATCTGAGCCTTTTAATGATTACAAGGAAAAATATAAAACCAGATGAGAAAAACACAAAAAAATATGAACACACAGTGCGACTATAAAGAACTTGTTCAGTTGTTGAAAAATGAATGTGAATGCTTGTAATGCTCAACATGCTTGTTTGCTGAGAAGGAAAATCGAATTAAATTGAATTGAATTAGACTAGCATGAGACTTTAAATTATGCATAGTCAGCCCAAGTGGATTATCAATAATGAAAATTTTAATTGATGACTTTTGAAATCAAGCTATTGAATTTAATGAATCAAAGCAGTTCTAGTTTAGACTGTTTTGGTTTTTGATTCCTCTTGGTTGTTCTGAGACTTGGTGATCTGGTGGGAAAAAGACTTGAAAATATTAAGACAGACTATCTTGGATTTTCTTTCCCACATTCTGTCACTTGATTGGGAACAATAGGATCACTGCAGCTGTGAGACCAGCTGCTACACACCATGTGTTTGTGTGTTTGTGTGTGTGTGTGTGTGTGTGTGTGCGTGCGTGTGTGAAGGAGAGAGAGAGTGAGAGAGACAGAGAGGGGGAAAGTGAAAGATAGCTCCGTTGTAAACTGTACGACAGACAGCTGTTACTGCTGGGGTTCAGGCTCACACTACTCAACCTTCAGAAAAGAGAGAGAGACACATACACACACACACACATACATGCACAAGCACTGACATGACCATTTGTCCTGCTTATTCTCTTTGCCTTGCTGTTCTTCCATAAGGCCCTGTTTGTTTCCAGATAGCAGCTGAATAAGGGTTTTGCCAGCTATTATTCATGTTTCGCTCAGCCTTCCCATCATTCTGACTATTGACGACACTCTGCTGGCATCACTGAGATACACGGATCACGTGAGTAATAGACTGGAGTGTTCTGCTGCCTGGCTTTGGAGATTGACAATATGGTGTGTTCATTAATGCAAAAATCGACATGTCTACTGATGTTGTAAACACAAAGACAGCATGAAATGTGGAATATTATTTGTGCGTAAGGTATTGGCCGGTGTGTAGGATGCAGTGGCATTGCTGTGTGACCTGTGCTGCATCCTCTGCCCCTTCCTTCCTCCTCCTGTGCTGTTTCTAAGGGAAAACAGTTAGATCACCATCAGGTTTGCTGTTGAGATCAACTCTGACGTGCACAGAAACATGACATATGTATTGTTACTCCATATCAAAAACTCCAAATGAGGGGTTCCAATTCAAAATTGGGTGGCGGTAGCTCAGTGGGTAGGATACTTGCCTCCGGCCCAAAAGGTCATGGGTTCGAATCCTACCTTCAGCACCACCACTGGGTTCCTGAGCAAGACCCTTAACCCCAAGTTGCTCCAGGGAGACTGTCCCCGGTAATTAGGGAATGGAAGCCGCTTTGGATAAAAGCGTCTGCTAAATGCCATGTAAAATTCATCATGAACCATTTACATGAACTTTTTTTCAGTGGCATAGGTTGTTGGAAGCAGGCTTTCCTCATGCAAGAAGTGTCAGTGCTACCTTGTGACTGTTACTATAAATGAAACATTACGAAATTATAGTGGCCAAAAGTATCACACTGATCAGTATTCTTGTTAAATATTGTTGCAAATGTGGACACACCAGTATGGATACACCAAGACGTACAGGAGCAGAACAATATGCAGCTTCGGAGCTAGGGGTGTGGAGGAAAATGGGGGTCGAAGCCATTATTAATAATATTATTATTGTTTGATATTATTATGATGTCTATTATTGTTATCGTTGCTATGCTTACATCAGTGGACTGCGATAGGCCTACACGTATTCTGTTTGTTGAAATCAATTAACAGAGGCATGACTGTCCCAGACTACAAAAATACAAGCACAGATACATGTTTTTAAATGCAAGTTGAATGACCTGCTCCAGCATCAATATGCATGGCTTCTGTTTCTCAAATTAAATTGTGAGGAAGACACAAAGTTATTATGAGTGAGTTATGGGTGTGTTATCCATCGCAAATCAAAGGCAAAGGAAAGAGAAGAGTCTAATTAGGTTGTCATGGTGCTGGGTGGAAGAGAGACACAGCAGCACGCAACCAGGTAGAATATTTACAATTTATTAATGACAACGAAAAAAGGTTCAAGTTCAAAGCAAAACCCTCTTAATCCAGAGGAGCCTCTTCTTCGAGGAATCCCTTTATTCCCGGTTCTCCTCAGTCCTTGTTTTCCTTATTGTCCTCTGCACTGAGCCAAGTCCTTGGTTAGAGCAACAGTCTTTACTCACAGCCACACGTCACTCCTGCTTGGAACACAGAAGAGAGAGAGAGGGAGAAAGCTGTAGAGAAAACACTCAGTCAGCGAAACGTGCCACTCGTCTCGGTCATTCGTGGTTCCTGCTCTACTCGTTCTGGCAAGTCCAGTCTCCAGCCTTGGTGACTTCCTGGAAGGGAAGAGAAGACCTGCACACAGTCCCCAACTCATTCACACCCGAGTCACAGCACAGTTCAACCACAGGGCGATACGTTTTCTTTTAGTCTTCTCACAGACTTTACATAGATACGTTTTCTAAACTTCGCAGTGAGCCTTCACCGCTACCTCCAGCATACCATTATCAAAATACCAAACAGGATCTTGGTGACCACACGCTGATTCTCTGGTTCGACCAGGATTTAAACATGCTCTCAACCAATCACACGTAAGACTCGCTTACTCTTAATGAGCTCACCTGTTTCCATTCATTCCCACATTCACTCTGCTCCTACTGAGCTTCACATGTTCCCATTCATTCCCTCATTCACTCTGTTCCTAATGAACCAGTTGCAGCCTTCATTCACTCACACACTCACACAGCCCGAATCCAGAGCCCTCACTCTCAGTAATTGGGTGAACTGCTTTTTCTCTGTTGAGTCGAAGGTTCACCAGACGTCACATAGGTTTGTTGTTTTCTAAAAGTATTTTCTATATATTATAGAGAAAATTATGGCCTAATGTGAATTTCTAACATGTACTTGAACTACATTTTGTTTACATAAATTAAATGTTCCATTCAAAATTCTAAAATAAGAAATGCATTCAGTAACATAGTATGGAAAGTATAGAAGTGTGTTGTTTTGCTGAAACGAGAATTTAAAGAAAAACGAGGCATGCAATAAGGTCACAGAGATGGGGCGTTAATTATTGTCTCCTCTGCAGTTTATGTGTGTAGGCTCGAGTAAAAAAGATGTTGTTCCCTCTTTGTTTTGTTTGAAAGTTAGACATAAAAGTTTGCCTTCAGTTTGTGTGTGTGTGTGTGGGTGTGTGTGTGTGTGTGGGGGTGGGGGTGGGTGTGTTACCTTTACCTAAGGTACAAGACTGGCAAAGCAGTCTGCAGTTCAATTCAATTCAATTTTATTTATATAGCGCTTTTAACAAGGGTCATTGTCACAAAGTAGCTTCACAAAATTAAATAAATTGTGTGTATGAATGTGTGTGAATGAAATGCCTCTGATGAGCAGCCAAGGGTGACGGCAACAGTGGCAAGGAAAAACT